>LQNK01000401.1:35915-87763 GCA_001586405.1 Phoebis sennae
TATTAAATAAACAATATAACAACAAATCTACAATATTTAAAGTATGCGTCAAATTGGATCCTATTCAGTGAACATGAATTTCAAGCTATTGAATTCCAGAATTCCTGAAACTCGACACTGATTTCACCAAATGGACTGCTGTAAATGGACTTCATACTTTATATTTATGTTAAATATTAAGTCCTTATCCGTGTACCTTAATGTAAATTTCACTTCGCCTGATTTCAAGCGTCTTTTTACATCAAGGACGGCTTGGTCCATAATTATTTTCGACTGATGCAATTAATATTATTATGATTGATGAGTCCGCAAAGATTAAAACCTTGACGATATTAATTAAAAGATTCCTTGAACAATTTTTTGAGCGTAATTTTCCTCAATCCAAAATCTATTTACAAACGACACGCTTACAAAGCTCCCGTAATGTTTTTACGTCAAGTGAGTTTTTCTGCGTTTATCTTCTCTTTGTGCCGTGAACAATGGTGAGTTAACGATGAAAGGGCTTTTTAATTTTATGTCAGAGCGCTTTGGGTAAACTTGTTGGAATAAGTTTCGCTATCTCGGTTTAATTTTTGCATTTTTATGAACGCCCTGTTGTCTTATGACGTCGTTCCTGTAATGGCTTGTCGTTGGTAATGATGGAATTTTTAAGTGACTGTAATAACCGGTGGTTTTTATAATTAAGGACGGATTTAAAATGATATTAGTAGATTCCGTCTACTAACCCTCTATGTAAAGTGTTCGAAGCTTCGGTTTGTAACAGTTCTTATAAACCAATATTTGTGTTCCAAAGCATACTCGCTGATTCAAATTGAGATGCAGCTAGAATGTTATGTAGTTTTATGTTTAGTAATTACTTCCATTAATGTCCTTATATTTAGAAATAGATACAATAAGATTGTCATTGTAATTTTTTGATAAAAATCTCTACAATAAAAAATTAAATAGGTACGTTATACGAGTTAAATCTATTATTATAAGCAACAAGTTTTTGTGAATTGAAAATCAGTGTAAATCTAGTTTTCTACGGGCTACGTTACGTCTGAACTATTTTCATTTAAAAGTGAATACCCAGAAGTCGAAATTGGATTGAGGGGTTAAATTCGGGTCGTTTGTTCAAAATGTCAAGGATACACTTCCACGAAACACGGTAAAAATTTCCTGGAAGATTAATCCTTGACTAATTAAATATATAAAAGAGCTTTTATTTCGAAGCTTGAAATATTAAATTTTGATAGAAAGGATTGTGGCTTTTGTAAAATAATTTTAGTTGAAATTTAATCAATTCCATTTTAAGCTCAAATACTCTATTGATGTTCAGCTTTGAGAGGTTTAATTCTGTCCTACTTAAAGTTAGTATAATTCAAGTAACAAAAATATTTTCTGCATGGTTTGTGATACTCTGCTCTTTGTAAAGGTTAACACCTAAATTTTTCCGGTGAGCTTCATCGAATTTCAAGGTATTTCGTTTATTGGAGCACTTTCTATAGATTTACTCCGTAAAAGCTTATCGATTTTACCAGCTGGGTTCAGAAAACCCTAATTTTTCTAAACGTAACATTAAGTGGTACACGTGCCGTAAGCCTAAATGAAGTAGCCTCTAATATAATCAGCTTAATAAAGCACTTTTATAAAACTTATTTAGTAGTGAGTAGAAGGTTCTGGATGTTACCAGCTGGCCTACTTTTTGTATCAATGCCGCGAGTCTCAACAGCTTTGATACTTAGTTTAATAAAGCACTATTCATAGAACTCAGAAGATTTTTCTGGTTGTTCTCAGCAGGGTATGTGAAACCCCACTATTTGTAACCGTAACAGTTTCTTACCTGTGCCGTGAGCTTCAACGAACTCCAAAGTATTTGGCTTAATGGAGCACTCTTCGTAGAACTCAGTCAGTAGAAGTTTCTGGATGTTTCCAGCGGGGTATGTGATACCCTGCTCTTTGTAACCGTCGCAGTTGGTTTTTGCGTGCAACACTTGGGCGTAAACTCTGTGGAAAACAGTTATATTCTGTTGGTAAGTCCCAATTTCAACTTGAAAACCTAAGTTGGCCAGACAGAACCGAAGGCTACTTCGGACTTCTTACTTCTTAAGACTTCTGTCAAATTAATTTCTTAATTTTTCTATGTAATTTTATTAAGTTTACGGTGATCTCAATGACTATTCTGGAATCTATGCATATTTTATGAATGTATTTTAATTTATTGTAAAAAAATTATAGGTTACCAGAAGCGCAACTAAAGTGCTTTGTTTTTGTGTTGACATTGGCTATGGTTATAAGAATGATACTTTGAATCAGGAACAATTTGAAGGTTACCGTTTTTATTGTTTGACACGTACCTTCGTGAGTCTTTAGCCTTCTGCAACAGACACACGACGATGGCTTCAGATCTGGCGTATCCGTTGGCGCTGTTGTCGAAACTTTTGCACCTTCCGTCTGGTGATAACACTCCCAATCTGTTGGTAATTCAATTTATATATGTATGAAATTTCGATAGATCAACAATTTTGCTTTTGATCACATAATTTACCGTTATATTAGAAAAGAATAGAATAGAAAATATTTTTATTAATGTAAACTTTTTACAAAGTATTCATGATTAGTCATTTTTAAATTTATTTATGTATGATCACTTTGTGTAGCTATGATGATCATGGGTTCATCAAAATTGACTGGAAATCATACTTTATTTTTGTCACGTCCATTACAATATTTCATATAGACGATAAGAAATATGACATTGGAGATTTTCTTAAAAAACTATTACTAGGAATTAAAGTTATAGAAACATTACTTATTAGAAAAGAAGGCTACATTACAATAAGAAAAAAATAGATTATAGGTATTTATTAATTTGTGACATTGATTGAGCTGTATGCAGGATCCACGATGAAATAGTTAACGGACATATACAATGGCCAAGAGTATTATTAAGTACGCAAGTATTATTTACCTCGAGAACTGCAGAGATACATAAGGATGCAAACACAAGTTGGAGCCCCCAACAATAGCAGCATCACAGTGTCCATCACGGATGGCTCGGAAGGCATGCTCCATGGCATACAGGGAGCTGGAGCAGGCTGAATCCACGGTGTAGGAGGGGCCGGTGACTCCCAACCAGTATGAGATACGATTGGCCAACATAGCTCGGGAACATCTGTGGATTAGTTTAGTATTAGTATGTAGCAATAGCTTTTTATATTGTTTAATGATGTGTATGTGGGTGCAGTATCAAGGCTTAAACCAATAGGTCTTTAGATGGAAATCACGTGGAAAATTTAAATTGTATGATACACACAAAAGGCTTGTTGAACACTTGTCCCTGAGCAACTTCGATCAGAGAAAGCGGGATTATTTATTGATTATTGTCTTATTATAGTGGCTTATTATATTTTTCAGTAATTATTGATTTTGTATCTATTATCAAACAATTTTCAAAATAAATCTATTATCAAAATAAGTATATTAATCTACGCTGATATTATAAAGAGGAAAACTTTGTTTGCGTGTTTGTTTGTGTGGTTGTAATAAATAGGCTCAAAACCTACTAGACTGATTTTAAAAATTCTTTCACCATTCGAAAAAGTATTATCAAACAATTTTCATCAAAATAAGTATATTAATTCTTTACCGTTTATTTACGTTCTCATTAAAGTTTAAAACAGTAAAAAAGGTAAAGTTTTTAGCCGTCGCACGATTACCATTACAGATTAGGTCCACTAGAGCATTACAAGCTTAAACTCTCTAAAATTGAACAAAGGACTAAATTGCAGCGACTAAAAAGCTTTACATTGGTCATTATTGTACATTTGCGTAAATGGATGCTATTATTTCTTGTCTAATGTTTTGTTGTAAAATATTGGCTGAAATGATGTATAACGGCGTTTTCAATATTCTATCTATCCCTTGATTTTCTTACTAAAGTCAGGCAAATCTATCTATTTGCACTTACTTAAATTTCAATATCCTATCAACGGATAGCCTTTTCTATTAATTTTGTCAATCTTACGTCACTTAATCTGACATAACAATCTATTCATAATCTTTGATACATTATTGAAAATGGCCGTAAGCATTCTTTACTGTATATATTACTAGCTGCGTCCCAGGGCTTCGCTCCCGTGGGAATATCGGGATGATATATAGCCTATAGCCTTCCTCGATAAATGGGCTATCTAACACTAAAAATAATTAATAATAATTTTTCGAATCGGACCAGTAGTTCATGAGATTAGCGCGATCAAACAAACTCTTCAGCTTTATAATATTAGTATAGATAAAGCAAAAAGCTTGCCAAAGCGCTAATCATCAAATGTGTTTGATATATTTTTAAGGAAGGCTCTCTAACATTACGCAACCATGATGCAACGCTAAGTAGAAAAATTCAAATTTCAATTATGTCTATTAACATTTGCGTATATATTACTATTCACTCCTATTATCTAGCAGTACGGAAGCTACCCGCACCTCCCAAGAAAATAATAATCATTTTCCCACATAATCTCTAAAGCGTCTATTTTATGTAACTACCCACACCTTAGCCGCATTTACGTACCGCAGTTGTAAGCTTCTGAATTTATATGACCAAGTTGTTTAGTACTTGCACTTGTGAGATTAAACTTAAGTGTTATTTTACGGACAGTTAAACGCTAATAATATTTAATGAAATATACAAAATTAAAGTCCTTGATGGGTTTACTAAAGATAAGGACTAAAAATGCAATCTAGAGGATTAAGGATTAAGAATGTTTTGAATTGATTCACCATCCGATTATTTCAAAAATTAAAGCCTACTTTGTACTGTATCTTTTGCCTTACAATGTTCATAGCTTTAAGCTTTAGTGCAAAATAATGCTTATTCATTCATTCATTAAAGAAATAAATAAATATTTATTTATTTTTATGGAAAATCTACAGCTGTATTTTTTTTAAATAAGATACAAAAGGAAGCCATGTACAGTTTCTCACAGTACAATGGCTAATACAAAGTTTAACGCATTTTAAAATTAGTATATATATTATATATTTGCAGCTTCCTACATGTTTTTGGATTACGTATTCTGATATATTTCATCAAATCTATGCAATGCAGGCATTTGGCCCGCATTGAAATTAATCCAACCATTCGAGAGGTAATTCTATACGGAAGATAAATGAAGATAGATTATAACTTTCAAAGTTTAGAATGAATGTGTTGGGCTGATTGTTACCCAAATTGTACTGAGAATCATACATTAATATTCAAGTATGTTTGAAGATTGACGAAGCTTATGTAAAAAGAATAATAATTGTGAATTGTTTTTGTCGCATTAACCGGTGAAAACTATTTACGTAAACATAAATATTTTAATTTTTATTTTAGTATACCTCTTGATGGAACTGCATCTTGATTTATTTGTAAAAAACACTTCACTAAGCTAATATAATGTCAAAAATAAATAACTGTGGAACTTATTGAAGTGTTTTTTTATAAATATAATAGATATTTTGCTGTTTCTAATGATTTATCAAATAACATAATTTATTGATGAGTTAAAAGTACAAACCATAAATTTAGTTAACAATAAAATACTTTCAAATTTCAAAAACACCACCACAATTCAGCTACGGTGTCGAAAAAACAGTCAAGGGACGGAGAGGGAGATTTTATTCTCCAAAATATGCCAATGTAATGACCTTTTTGGCATCACGACACCTAATAAAGTGTAATATTTCCTATCTTTTTATGTATATTTTTTCTTTGTGAAGCCAAATAAAGATTTATTATTGTCATATATTCCTTTCTAGACACGCCTTTTTCTCTATCTCTAGCATTCTGCATCTCATTACCTCCTAGTTCTTTCGTTACGTAATCTAGACTTCCTTTAAGCGATATTACTAGAAACTATTGTGCACTACATCTATTAACACCAGACAATGCCCGTAAATAACATTCCTTTGCGTTCAAAGATTTCAATTAACTTCCCCGGTACCGATAATAAGAAACCTTCAAAACGCGCCTTCGGGACAATATAAATGAAATGTGCGATATATTTTGTTCTTTATGTTCACTTACTCCTTTGAGTTATAACGAGATATAATCCGTTTCTGTACATTCGGAATGTCGGAATTTTTTAATACGTGTTACTGTTTGGGTATAGAATTACACGTAGAACTGTACTTTTGGGTATAATTATGGTTTTGTCGTTGTTGTTTGTATCTCTTTAAATAAATATATATTCCTGTTACTTTTATACTTGATACATTAATATTTTGATTCATACTTTTCGCATAAATATCAATCTATACTAATATTATAAAGCTGAAGAGTTTGTTTGTTTGGACGCGCTAATCTCAGGAACTACTGGTCCGATTTGAAACATTGTTTTAGTGTTAGATAGTCCATTTATCGAAGAAGGCTATAGGCTAAATATCATCTCGATATTCCCACGGGAGCGAAGCCCTGGAGCACAGCTAGTGTTTTTATATTCTTCATGCAGTTGGACCGTGCCGCGTCTTAAAGTGTACATCCCAAGCACTCCTTAAAAATGTAGCAACGATAATGTGTTTTCGCTGTTTATCTGATTTTCATCATAGCACATTCTAATCGAATTCATTTAAGAAAAATGTCTTATTGTTATTTTTTATGTTACAGCAGGCAAGTAGATCACGCGGTTCACCTGATGTTAAGTGACTGACCGCAGCCCATGACATCTACAACATCAAAGCTATTTAAAGGTAACAAAATATATTTCTAATACTCCTATTAATTCGTATATCCCGTAATATTGGTGAACAAAAGGTACTTGAGTAATATATTACCACACAGAACGTTGAATACGAATAACTGCCTTATTAATATATCAATTACCGAAAATTATGAGGTGAGGAAAGGTGAAAATCTTATTAATTTACCAAATTATATCTCATAATTTTCCTTCAACACATTATCTATAATAATAATATAAAGATGAATTTGTTTGATAGTGGTAATCTCTGGAATTACGAGACTAATTTGAAAAATATTTTTGTTTTAGATCGACCATTAATCGTGAAAAGCTGTTCGCTACATATACTAAGGATGTGAAGCCGTCTAGAAAAGCTAGTTTCTAAATAATATTAAATCTTTCCTTTACAATAACCTTACAGTAAAAATATCTTTTAAAAAATGCAAAATATAGGCACAATTACAAATATATACAGGGTGAAAAAAAGCTAAAAATACAAACATATATATTACACATTTCGAAATAAAAGTACGTCGATTTTTTTAATAAAACGATGGGAGGTTTACTTTGATAAATATTGCCTTCAGGGCAAATAAAATCGGTTGAGTTATTTGCCTATTTGTATATTAGCTATTCCGCGCGGCTTCGCTCCCGTAGCATAATGTTATATAGCCTATATTCATCAGGGATAATATAGGATTTTAATGGTAAAAGAATTTTACAAACCAACCTTGTAGTTTTAGAGCCTTTTCAGTTCAAACAAACAAAAAAATAAAATCTTTCCCCTAAAATATTAGGGTAGATATTTCAATACTGGCTGTTTCCCGCAATTTTACCCACTTGTTGAAGTTAGATAGTCTATACTCTATACCATAGTATAGAAGTCTAAACAAGAATGAGGCTTCAGTAGTTTTTACCAAAATTTCCGATAATTTTCGACACATTCCCTTCATATAAGGTAGTTTAGTTATTTACTATTAATGGCTTTCTTTCGATTAATTTATCAAAAAGTTCAAAACTCTTTTTGGTCGCATCGATTTTCGGATATGGTTAGTTTTGAATTCAGTTTTTACAAATAAAGGAAAATACTATTATAATATTCGAGTATGGTATTATATGACTTCATAATTTACGATGTTACATCAATTTCAACCTATAAGCGATCACTAATTAATTAAATAAAGTATACAGTCAGTCCACGATCACCCGTTAAGCTGAAAAACTAAATGGATATTACGCCATTCATTCACATTCAATGGAAACGGCTCACTTTGAAATGAAACGTTTTAACGATATTGCATATTAAAAAGTTCACTTAAATACCTATATTGAAATATTACAAAGTTTGTCTGTTTGCTTAAATGGATAAAGCGGTGACTGTTTAAGGTGCAATATTATAATGTCCTCTGAGGTAAAAGTATTTTTATTACCGTAGAATTCATAAATACTAGCATCGACCCATGGTTTCACTCGCGGATCAACTGATCCCATGGATCCGGGATTAAAAGTAGCCTATATGATATTTTGGATTTTAACCTCCATGTATAACAAGTTTCGTCCATATCCGTTCTGTTTTTGCGTGAAAGAGTAACAAACATACATAAATACATCCTCACTGTCTTTCTCATTTATAATATAAGTAATATTCTAGGACATTTGACACATTGCCATCTAGTCTCAAACTAAGCAATGCTAGTACTATGGAAACTACATAGATAACTGATAAACATACTCAAACAGACTTCTTTTCGTAAATACATACATACTATAGATAAACATCCCGAGAAAATTACCATACATAATTTTCGTGGGGATCGAACCCACACCCCCCAGCGCAATAGGCACAGGTAAATCCTCTCCAATCGCAATCGAGTCACTCATTTTAATAACAAATGATAAGCCACATAAGTAACCATAATTAATACGATGTTATCAGCCTCAGATAAGATTACCCCGGATTATATTGGATTCTGCCTTACGCCTTCCTTCCGCATTGTAAGAAATGGGATAATATATCGTACGTATTAACACCGACTCGGAGCTTAATACGTGTCGATTAGTAAAATGTACACTCAGAGATTAATCATTAGTAAAATGTTGACATTAGTATTGTATTTACAAGAAAAGTATTTACACAAATAAATGATAAATAAATATTCAGGGACATTTAACACCATCTAATCCCAAACTAAGCAAAGCTTGTACTATGGCAACTAGATAACTGATAGACATACTCTCTTTTGTGAATACATACATACTATAGATAAATTATCGCCCAGACAGTAGAAAATTACAATGTTCATCAGATCATAATTTTCTACTCGTGGGGATCGAACCCACACCCTCCCAAGCTCATAGATCATTGCTGTATCCAATAGGGAATAATAAAGAAATACATATTTTATTGAAAACTCGACACAAGTAATAATGAAGTGATAATTACTTTAAAGCTAATAATTATATCAACGATATTGTAAATGCGTGTAAAAATAGAAACAAATTTTCATAAGAATAGAAATTAAAAAACAAAGATCATTGAAAGTTTGACATCTTGAATCAGAACTACTGAATAATTACAGTTGAAATTGTATACACATCAAAGATACGATATGTATTATTCGTGGTTTTAATAATAGTCAGTCCGTTATCCCCACCCTGTATAAATACCCACAAGTGTATCAAAAACACTGCCATTACCGCATTGAAAGAAAAAAGACAAAAGATACAGAATTCTGTTCCATTTCCTCCGTCTAAGCGCTCACCTACCCATTAAAACTTTTTCACAACAATGGTTTCACAACGGAGTCTTACGTCATTTAAACTTTCGAATCTAAAGTCTTGGTAATAGTACAGGATCGGACATTAGATTTAGCTTCACTATCTGATTACTAGATACATACTTATTATTTTATTTATGGAGAAGAAAACATATAATATACGTATACATCAGACAAAAAAACTAAGATTTGTATAATGTATTTCTTTACAGATGTTTTTATGATAATGCATCTTAGGCTTATTCACCAATTGTAGATTGAATAAAATATATACGTTTTGTTGATGACTATTGGAAAAGTGTCAATAGAAACATATTTTACAAAAAATAAATCAAATAATCACCTAATAGCTTTTTAGAAATATTTCATGTACAGAATTGACTCTACAGATTTATTATAAGCATAGATTTATTATGCAACTTGACATTCTATGGAGGATATCACTGAGGAATTCTATGCGAGTACGTGACTTAAACATACATGTCAGCAAATATGTATTCACATGCCGCTACGATATGGAAAACAGATGATCAAAGGTCAAGCGTAACCCGGATCTTGTACGTTTCAGCATAACGGTTGAAAATAGCCTGCCCTATTCACTGTTACACCAGCTTTTGAACATAATTGATGGTGCTGCAATGTATGTCGGAATCATTTTGCAATTTCATGTTTTAACAAGTTTTGAATGTCATCTTTGTTTTAATGTCACTTGTCAGTTGTTAGCTGTCATCAAAGTCCTATAAAAGAGTAAGCGCGTTCAGTATCTGGGCGCATTGGTGCCGATTGCGCCTGGTGCTCGAACGTCTTATTGACGTCACGACCCAACTACCCTCACTTTGCTAATAGTCTTTATGACTAGCTGTTATTTGTTGTTAACTGACTAGTTCTATAATTAGCCAGTTGTGTAGAATCACAGTACATTTCTATTACATTTGACATAATTATACAAAGCCCCTCTATTAGTTTCTTACATGTATATCTATTTTGTGAGGTTTCATTTTAAATACCATGACAATGTTTTAGTAGACAACCCGATCGTTGTTATTACTTATTATTAATCTTCGCTAATATTATAAAGAGGAAAACTTTATTTGTTTGTTATGAATAGTCTCATAAACTATTGGACCGGTTATAATTCTTTTACCATTCGAAAGCTATATTATCCACGAGTAACTTAGGCTATGTAACATTATGCTACGGGAGTGAAGCTGCGCGGAACAGGTAGTTTTATATATTGTGAGAAATTTAACACTACGCCATCTAGTCTCAAATAAAGCATTATATTTACGTCTATGAAGATCTCATATATGTATGTTTCATATGGTTAATAGATAGATAGAGGTGAACCTTAGGTCGGATCTTGTACTATACAACAAAATGGTTGAAAATAGCCTGCCCTATTCATTGTTAGTCCAGCTTTTCAACCTAATTGATGGTGCTGCAATGTAAATCTATTTTGTAAAGTTCGCCGAAACGCTTTGTGCCGAAATGGTGCAATTATATTTATTTAATGAAGTTATGAGTGTACGTCAGAGTTTTAATCACGTTAGGTGTTAATTATTTTTAAGGTGATATTAAGTGAAAAAAATTGTTTGTTTAAAGTTTAAACGCGCTAGTATACGCAACTACCGGATGAATTTGAAAAAATCTCTTTGATTGTGATAAGCAGATTTGACTCGACTCTTTTGAGTTATACATTTTTCATGATCTATATTCTTTACATATAATAAAACTGTAGAAATGAAAATTCTGTACATTAATAATATTAAAAAAGTAGTTATCGGGGTGTTAATACATCGATATAGAACCCAAAAATGTGGTTGGATTTTTTGTCTGTCTGTCTGTATGTTTGTGCGCGCACCACATGAAAACTACTCTTCCGATTCTAATGCAGTTTTGGCAGATGTATATTTGTCTTTTTTCAACTTACTTTATATTTCTTTATTCATATTTAACGTTGTACCACCTTGTCGGTACGTTGTAAGAGACTAGGCAAGCTTTTACAAAGAGGGGCCTCTAATCAGAACCTTTGGCAAATATAGCTTTTGCTGTGTAAACGCTCGTTGTAACTGCAGTACTGTGTATATTTTTTACAAAAGCGACCGTTAACCATCTATGTATGGTGTAAAATTTCAAATACAGGCTGCCCTCGTACTTACGCGACGGCTTGTTTACCAAATACGCGAAGTAAATCGAAACAACGTATGTCACGACATATTTTTTCATATGTTATCCTCCTCATATATTATCTTTATCCTTCATATGATATCCTTCGCCTGTGCCGTATCACTAATAATATCCTATGGAAAATATGGATTCTCCTATGCCGAAAATCAAATAATTTGACGTATGTTTCAGGAATAGGGTCAAAACATTGTTCGACGTAAGTCGAAGACTGTACTGAAATTCAGGAAAGAAAATAATTCTATTAACACTAAGGTTTGCTGTGACAGTACTTTCCTCTTATTAAATAAAGAATTTGTAATTTTTTCTTCTGAAGAAAATTATGTTCGACAATATTTCAAATTTAAAATTCATCTAAAACTAAGCAATTTATAGGAATTCTTTTACCAGTGAAATGTGCAATCGGAAAGCCCCACAAAGTGGCTTTGAGGAATCTATCCGGCAAATCGGCTTAACGACCAATAACTGAGACGAACTACTTTACATTCCTGAAGCGAGAAACTTGTTCTATATTATTCGCTTTGTTTCATTTAATTGAATTGACGTTTTTAAATGAAATCATTTATTGTCACAACACTTAAATGTAATGTGCCTCTTAGGCGATATATAGATTACATACGATACATTTAATATTTGTATAATTATTATTATTAATAAGGTCTAGTTATATCGTATTAAAAAAAAAATAAATTTTGTGAAAAAAAATTATGTTATACATATAAATATAAATTTTTGGATGTGTGTGTTACAATCACGCAACTACTGATCGAATTTTGATGATTTTTTTTTACAGATAAGATATTACGTGGATTAGGTGAAAGGATACTTTTCATCTATTTTTAGACACAAAATTTCACGCGAACAAAGCCGCAAGCAGCATCTACCATTAAAAAAATACAGCAAATATATGTACTACGTAAGAAAAGAAAAAGATAGCTAATATATACTACGTAAAATATTTAAAAATTGCTTGTTAATTGCATACTGAAACAAATAATAAATTATTATTTAAATTAATATCGCTGATAAGGAAACTAAGAATCATTCTGTAATGTTAGAATTATTTTCATGATATTCCTGTAATCTATCCGACTATAATTTAACCAAGCGAGATATACTTCAATATCAAAGGTCAGTGAAACCGTGGTGCAATCGAAATTGGGTGTTCCAAATGATTACCCATCACGTAGATCCATTAATCCATAGAATTTGCTTTCGGAACTATTATCTTTCCCTTTTTACGGTTCCCTATTAGTAGCCTGTTTAAAGTAAGTGCCTGGTTTTGTATAACTGTTCCTTCTCATGTTTATGTCTTATTTATCTTTCAATTCTCTGTTTGTGTTTCTCTCTCTCCTGCATCTTTCAGTTCCTACTTCTAGGGGTGACTGAAAAACAGTATTGTTTCGTCTTATGACAAAGCAACAAATGTTTTATGGCAATAAAAGTATTTTTATTTTTTATGTCTTTTTATTTTTAAAGTCTGTTTTTTTTATTTTTTATGCAAGAGGAGCATGTGGTTCACCTGGTGTTAAGTGACTGACCGCAGCCCATGAACATCTACAACAGCAAAGTGTCACAAATACTCTCGGCTTGGGGTAAGAAGATAAATGTGGAGAGAATTCAAGATGGGAAATTCCGAGAGGAGTATAATAGGATGGGCGAGGAATGGAATGGGAATGTTCAAGGCCGATTTATACTGGAAACTAAAGACTAATTTTCTTTTCATATGATAAAGAGAGGTCTTTCGACCGCGTTTGTCCATCTGTACAAAAACTACCAGATGGTTTTTTATACAGCTATAGGATTAGTTGTGAGGAAAGTTTACGGCCGTTGTTAATATTCTATCTATCCCTTGTTTTGTAGTAGTCAGGCAAATCTATCTATTTGCACTTACTTTGATTTCAATATGCTGTCGACGGATAGCCTTTGTTATGACTTTTGACAATCAAATGTCATGTAATCTGAGATTACAATCTATCCATAATCTCTTTTTAATGTGTAGTCTATTAACAACAGGACATTGGCAAAATTATGGCAATACAGCATTGCCATTAAGAAGAAGAATTGAATTATCCATAAATAATTATCCATAATACATTATTGAAAACGGTCGTTAGTTAGCTCCGTATTATTTCATGAAAATAACCGAAATATACGCAAGCAAAGCTTGTGGAAGTAAAACACCACTTCGTATAAACATAGACATCTACAAACATTTAGAATTATGCATGGTAATTTCGTTGAAGACATGTAACTCACTATTATTTATTGTTCTCTAGAGCCGTGGTGTTCAGGAAATGTTATATGTGAAATGGTTCCAGAAGTAAATACAAAGGTCATAGTTATTGTGGTCTATTTAAACTCGTAATTTGTCTAAGAATATAAATTTGTGGGCATGAAATTTAATGTAGCTAATTGCTATTAGTAATATGTTATTTCATATAGAAATGAATATTTCTTTTTCGAAATATTTATTTACGACAGTAATTATAAATAATGAGTGTTAGAAGGAATAGGTACTTACAGTTTTTTTTTAATTTAATTATATTTTTCTTCTATAAAATACTGTACTAATACCAACTAAGTTCATAATCCTTATCCTTACTTATTGTAAATGAAAAAGTAACTCTGTCTGTATATAATTCTGCCTTTTTTATGCCTAAACGATTCAACCGATTTGGATGAATCTGAGTTTATAGAGCGTTGAAACCCGAGAAAGGACATAGAAAAGTACGAGAAAGCTTATATCCTGGAAATCGTAAGGAATGGAAGATATACACGAATGAAACCACGAGGCACAGCTAGTTAAAAATAATTTTACGTTAGTAAAAAATCTCGCAACTTTACATTTCAGTCTCCAAAGAAGAACACGTTTAAGCCACTTTTGCAATCTGAATTTCAAGTATTTTTGCTTTGCTATGAAAAATTTTCATGCTAAAATGCAGCGTCAGCATTTTTCCATTGGTCAATTTGCCTAATAGTGTTACCGATTCGCAGATGAATTTAAATGTTATCTAGTCGACCAGTAAGATTTTATATTCAGAATTTAGCTATAGTTTTATAAATAGAAAAATTATGTCTATAAGTGTAAGATTAATCCGAAAAAAAAATTACACGTTTTCATGAAATTTTGTGTAATCGGACGCAAAATAAATCTTTTAGTATGCTTATCTTTCCGTTGCGTAGTTTTAAAGATTTAAGCGTACAAAAGGACATAGGGACAGAGAAAGCGACTTTGTTTTATACTATGTAGTGATCTAAAAATACCTCTTAAGAAAACATTAATAAATACATACACATTTTAGATCCTTACGATGTAACGTATATTGACTGATGATAATGGAGTGTATGGTAAAAGGCTTGTAACTGGCGGAAAATACATACTTTTACACTTTACGACATATTTTTAAGAATATCGATGCAAATCTTACATTATATTTAACGTACTAATTTAGATGCTTACTAATATTATAAAACACTTTTGTCTGCCGGTCTATACGTCTCTTCTTCTAGCCTAAACCACTGAACTGATTTGGATGAAATTTTGTATCAATATAGTCAAATCTAACATATAATAGCTTTCCGGAAATCGCACAGGAATGGGAAACTCGAGTGACGCTAATTACAAGAAAAAATACGAAGCCACTAAAAATTACACTAAAAATTTTTTTCAAATCGGACCAGTAGTTCCTGAGATTAGCGCGTTCTAACAAACTCTTCAGCTTTATAATATTACTATAGATTATGTCGTGCTATTATGCTCAGAATTCGACACTTCAAAGCAACAACTATTCAGGATATTTACCCGTTGGAATTTTGTAGCTTAATATACTGTTGAACCAATTTTAACGTACGATATAAATTATTGTATAGATATCGTGCAGAGAAGTTCGAAACTATAATGATCCTTATTAATCTACTAACTTTTAAATGCATAACGAAAATGCTATATGCCTTTTCAATAAATCATTAAATTTTATTAAATTGAATAAGTTTTGTACGTATAAATAAACAACCCTCTTTGTCTAGATATTTCATTGTAGATTTATTAAATTCTATATATTATAATATTGTTATGAAATTTACATAATTTTCTATGATTATCCATAGATATATAAAATTATTTTTTAATAATATAATGATTCCCTGATCTGTAACTGCACCACCTACCACTCATATACTTCTAAGCTTTCTTTATATGTTGCCTGGCAGAGATCGCTGTTAGCGATAAGGTCGCCCTAAGTTAACATTACATTCAGTGTCTCATTATAAACAAAGAATGTACTTAAAAAAAAAATTGTTTGTTTGTATGTTTTATTAATAAATATAACTTACCCAGTGACACCAAAGCCGTTGACCTGCATTTTCTCGTAGAACCATGTTTTTTCCGACTCGGAGAAGCAAGCGCCAATGAACACACCAGTCTTTGTGTTTCGCAGCTCTTTTGGATTTAAACCTGATAACAAGAAAAAAAAATAATAAATTATTTTAATACTTAACGTATAATAAATAGTGTTGTTATAATAGGTAATGTTTTTATTAGCATTAAAATGTATGTGGGCTTGGTGCTTAATTCATGATACAATATATTATCAGATCTTATTTAAATGTTTTTGCAAATTTTAAAATTAATAGTGAGTAAACGAAAAAAACTTTTGATCTTTTAAAATTCTAAATATTTAAATATACGATGAAATTATGTAATCCTACATGGATTACATTAATCACATATTTAAATGAATTTTAAAATATAAAAATATGCGTCAAGGGATGATCTTCAACTTTTCAAATATTTTTCAATTTAAAAAATGAAACTCTCAAACATGTATTTTTATTTAAATAAGCAAAAACTTTGGTCAAACGTCTGGGATTAAAGGAATAATTTACGCGCTAAAGCTTCTATCGCTGAGCAAGCACAGATTATACTTATGCATACCGGCACTTGACAGGAATGGAACGAAAAATGCAACGTCAAAATTTGGCGCCAATTTCTATTATCTGTGATAAATTTTTTGTCTTTTATTTTTTTAATGAGAATGTATGGTTTTTATTTGTATATTTAAGTCAGTAGTTATTTCTATAGATACTTTTTAAATCTTTTTAACGTATTTTTTTTTATTTATATAATCTGATTCTTAATTTTTTTTAAATCATTTTCTATATTTAAAGATATAAAAATATAAATAACATTTTGTAAAATAAAGCCATGGAGCTTAAAAAATTAACATGTAGGTTAAAAAAAATCCTTAAAGTAAAGAATTGCATAATTATGTTGTGATGAACATTGTAATTTTCTACTGTCTGGGTCTTCACTTTTCATTTATCTATAGTATGTATAAATGTTTATCAGTTATCTCATGTAGTTTCCGTAATACGAGCTTTGCTTGTTTGGGAATAGTTAGTGTAATGTTAAATGTCCAGGAATATTTATTTATTAAAATAATAAAGTTACTTAACGTTAAAAATTACGTGACAAATTCTGATGAAATGCATTTTAACATTAAACGAATCTACAGATTCGCTGGAATATGCATAATAAATAACATTTCAAAGCGTTTGAAATATCGACAAAACAACAATGAATAATTGAGGTTATTTGGCGTTGAATTATTCAGATTTCAGCCATTGATAGAGATCTTTTATCATTTTCGTAATGGCGTCGAACCGACGAGACACATTGTTTGATTTTAGGTGTTATTCTGAATTGCATAGTTTAAATCAAATAGTATGATCTCATTTTGTGTATTGATTAAAAAAAAATCTTCTAATGTCAAAAATTTGGCGCCAATCTATATGATCTGTGACATTTTTTTTTGTTGAGATTTTTTCATTAAAACGTCAGAAATCTGTGCAATTTTTATTATCAGTAATATTTTGTATTTGTTGATTTTTTATGAACATTTTTGATTTTTAATCTAAAACTTAAAATAGGAAACTGCTCTATGAAGATTTTTTATTTGACCTAAAAATGTTTGACATTACAAATATGAACCAATAAATCATACACTCATAATTATAATGTATTATTTAAATATCATTTCAAACAATGAATAATTTGGTTATCTGGTATTGAATTATTCAGATTCCATCTTTTATATTTTTTGCGTAATGGCGACGAACCGACAAGACAATGTTTGTTTATGCGACATATTCTAGATTTTGCAGTTAAAATTAATAATAAATTGTTTATAAAGTGATATTAAAATAAAAAAAATATATTATTATCCGTATAATTTGTGATGATTTAAAATGAAATTCACTTATTGCAAAAAATATAATGCATAAGTATTTAAAAAAATCGCGGTTAGGTAAAATGTTAAAGAGGCTTTGAATGGAAAAAAAATGTATTGTTCGACTTTAGGAAACGTCCATAATTATGTTTTATGAAAAAAATCATAAAATATTAAAAAGTCAATTGAATACAAAATATCGGGGTGTGGAAACGACAAATCTAATCTCACGTAGATTATGTCCGCTGTCGTAAAATAAAATCTTCGACTGTAAATCTTAACCTCAACTTTGATAGCTTTCCCGTCTAGTTGTGACATCGCTCCCTGAATACGGAATTTTACCTTTATCGATATCTAAAACCAATTTTGCAGTGGACCGAAAACGTTAAATTAACTTCCCTTTAACCATTTAATATTTGAAACGAATTTGACTTCTTCAAAATGTATTTTATACGTTAAATTTCATAATAATAGAACGCTGAAGGGAACGCGGGGTACAGCTAATAGGTAATTTATTAAACAATCAGAATAACACCGTCAAAATTGACAATACATCTGAATGCCAATTCCAGTAAATTCAGAATATTAACTGAACAAAATTTGAATTTAGAAGCTCTGAGCGGTGACATAGCCATAGACAATAAATAGTTCATAAATGAGGTATTATTGGCTGTGAAGTTCTATAAATGTCAGAGTATTTTCCTTTATTAAAATTAATTGTAAAATATATAAAAGCATGGATTTATAAAAAAAGGTAAAAAATTAATAAGTTAAATTTAATCAAGACCGCCTTTTGTGTGTAATATGTAATGTATTGTATTTTAGTTTTTAAGTCTGTATGTATCATTTTTTTTAACACAATAAAGCAATTATTATTAATTCTATTTACATTAGTTAATTTAGGTTTAATTAAAATAATCTGTCTTATAGACTACATCGTAATTGAAAAGATACTTTTAAGAAACCCTGAAGTTAAAAAATATAATGACTTTTAAAATCGAATAAATTTAAGTATTTTACCTAATTTTACAGCGACCCAAGTTCGATCAGCTGTTATCGGGAAAACAATTGAAGACCCAATTTGCTAAAAGGTTCACGAAACTCAGACCGCGTAGATGTTGGTACTTTTGGAATTTAATTCCACCGAGGTATAGATTGGCTAATTTTGGGCAATAGATTTAAAAAAAACTCAAATATTATTATAGGTTCATGAGGAAAGCTATTTAACAACTATGTGTAAAACCGCGGGGCACAACTTATAGTAAAAATAATAGTAATAATACGTTTGTGAGAATGTATTTATGTATGTGTGTTGTAACACTTTTATGCAAAAACTACTGAACCAATTGTGATGAAATTTGGTATTCATATAGATATCCGGAATAACATATTATAGGCTACTTCTAATCCTGGAATTTCAACTGGTAAAAATAAGATAAGCGGGTGATGGCAAGTAATTCGAAAGCTACATTATCCACGAGTAACATAGGCTATATTTTATAGGTTATATATATAACATATACTACGGGAGCGAAGCGGCGTAGCCAGAAGAAACCAACTAGTATAAAAAAAATCGTTCAGTATTTAATTTGTCAAAAGGTTCAGGAAATTCGAAATGTCGTACCCATTGATAGTATTGGCCGCGTTTAATCCCACCGAGTTTTGGAGAAATGGCGCTCATTACGGCAAGAATACCCGGAGTGTGCCGTACATTACGATCCTTTGTCACACCATCGTGGTACACAATTCTTTATTAACGCTATATCTATACTAATATTATAAAGATGAAAGATTTGTTTGAATGAATGAATGAAATGAATGAAAAATTCTTTATTGCATCTAATAAGGATAGAAGAAGATACATTGAGAAGAATAAGTACAGTTGGCGGTCTTATCGCTCGTTTGTTTGTTTGTATTGAATAGGCTTCGAAACTACAGGACCTATTTCGATGAAATTATGTACAGAGATTCCTTGAAACCCCAGGCACGACATAGGATAGTTTTTATCCAAAAAATCCCACGGGAACGGGATATATACGCGGATGAAACCGCGGAGCAAAGCTAGTATTTAATTAAAGCTTTCTATTACACTAAAACCGTCTTCCTACACGCCGCAACTCATGAACGGACGTTGATGAAATTTCGTATATAGATAGGTTAATAACTGGTCAATCCAACATTTATTCTGTATAAAAATAAAGAAAAAAATTACTTTAATTTCTAATAAATTAGTGTTATTTTCATATGAATGACGCTGCGTACCTAATTTTTTATCCCTAAATTTTATTATAAAAACAAGTCGAATACAACAAAGAAATATTGTATTAATTATTCTGTAAAGAATTTTTAAATCGTTAATGAGATACTTCAATGCAATCTAGGATTATCTTAATTCAATTATAACCGAGATTTAATCTGAAGAATCCTAGTTCAGAATATGGCCGCTTCGCTACCGTGCGTTCCTGCATAATGAACATATTATCTCTTTTGTATTGTCTTATTTCTCTCCTTCATTTCCGCCATTTCTTTATTCTACTTATAAGACCAGTATAGCAAAAACTTGGAATGGTTGTTCATGGTTTTAAATTTCACTACCTAACCTAACCTATATATGTGTTTCATAGCTAGCATTTCATTTGTTTACAGAACTTACTACTAAAAAGGTAAAAATGAAAAGGGTCTGCGAGGCTTTGCTAATTTAATATGATTTATTTATTAGACTTCAAGTTTACGTGATGTATCTCTCACCTTGAATACATTTCTTGGTGTGTACAAAGGTATTATTTTTTGTCCGTTTCACGTATACAAAAATGAATCAATAAATTAATCCTTTTTAAACGGTTCAGAAGACGGATTCTCAACACAGTTTAGAGAATAAAAGGCAGATGGAGTGTGCCGAAGACTCGAGTAACGCTAACTACTCGTTATGTTACCAGAAATTTATTAGAAAGCCAAATAATCTTTAGTTACATGTAAAAGGAACAACTTCTTTTTGCTTCTGGGAACGTATGTTTGTTACTTTTTCACGGACAAAACTACTAAACCGATTATAATGAAACTTGGTATATAGGTAAGGGTTCAGAATAACATATAGGCTACTTTTGATCCCGGAGTTGCCACGGGATCAGAAGTTACGCGGGTGAAACCGCGGGGCGTGTCTAGTATTTATTTTTATATGTTTATGATTAACAATTCAATTCTTCTCCCATTATATTTCGCTGTTATGAAAACAAATGTAGGTAATTAATAATTATTACACGCCGAGAAAGCTAAAAGCATTAGAAATTACTTTGAAACTCGTACGTTAGCTTAAATAATTAGGTTTATGGTTGAGAGCACCTATTTTGTTAAGGGTATTATATTTTTAAATTTCTCGTTGTGACGCTTCACAAAGACATAATAAAACTGAGAGGATAAAATTACTACACAGATATGAGTAAAATTTTCTTGTCTATAATTTCATTACGTTTAAGAATTTAAGTTTTGACAATAGAAAACATATTTTTATGTAACAGAAGGCAAGCGGTTAATTTGATTCTAAGTATGACATTTTTTAATTAAATATCCTATCCCAAAAAGGCAATGGCCATGTGTAGATTTGAAAAAGATGGCTATATATCAAAAAGCAGTCATAATTGAGTTGGCTATTTACAAAAAATCAGTTAAACATTTCGATTGATCAGTCAACAATAAAAGGTTTATTTTCCTATTCGATCTCCTTTGGGGTATATTTACAACGTGAGTTAACATTATTCATATTTGTTTATTCAGTTGATAAACTTTACATTTAAATCTGTTGAATTAAATAAATAAAAAAATATTAAGTAAACGTAAATGACGTCCTAAAAGCGTCTCGAAAGAGGCCGATTTGGAAAACATACATATTTACATTTTGATTTTGTTCAGTTCTTTTAAATGAATGAAAATATATAACGTACGGTGTAACAAGCGGCGGGTCGCAGTAATTTCGCCTGTACATATACAGACAATACAATTTCAGGTTTTCCGCAATATTATTCGGTCAGAAACGCTCCTCTTTTTGCTATCGAGTTTCTTTCGCGTATATTTTTTTGGACTCGACACGCGACGCATAATAATGCAATGGGATTTTATCAATTTTGCGATTGTAATACGTATTTTTGACCCGATTGGCGCAGTGGATACAGGTATGGTCTTTTGTACCGGGGATGTGGGTTCGATCCCCACAAAATTATGATGTGATGAATATTGTCATTTCTGGGTGTTAATTTAACTATAGTATGTATGTATGGTAAATACATGTTAAAAATGTATGTTAAAGTATTTCTATCAGTTATCTAGTTTCAATAGTACAAGCTTTGCTTAGTTTACTGTGTGTTAAATGTCCAGATATATTTATTTATTTGTATGTTTAGTATACAGATAATATATACTTCCTAAGCTATTTAGGTGTTATGGATCTTTAATTAATAATAACTTATTCATGTCTTAGAATTTTTGTTCTTCTTATTTTACTGCTCTTTCATCCCACCTTTATAGTCTTTACTATTTATCTGTTACCTTATAGAAGACTGGCAGAAACCACTTATTAATATTATTAATTTTCTTTGACAGAATCGTTTTGTATGTACCTGTTATTTTTCTTATCATAAATCAACAATACACAAAAAATAAGCATAAAAATAAATGCATATTAAAAGCCGATACGTTGTGAAATTTTTCAATATAAAGACACGTAACGAAATAAACTTTTGTTCTAAATAGGATAATAAACATCTTTTGGGCTTATCCCAGTGAATCTTGAACACGATTATCCGCAGATAATGGAGAATGTTACTAGGTATGCCAAATAGGTTGAAAGTTTGTTACAGTATAGCTTGTACCTATACAAATACACTGTTTTTTGTTGCAGTCAAAAATACCAAGTAGTTTTGATTTTATAAGCTTTTAAACTTTCGAGCTCCGCTAAAGTCACGTGACCGCTTGTGACGTCACAAAACAGACGCCGCGCGGGCCGCGCTACTTCGCAGCAACTATAATACGTGTGGGAAGCGTTATAGCGAGCGCATGAGCTGTCTGTTTTATGACGTCACACCGCCGCAATCGCCGCGTGGGGCGATTACGATTTGTTTTAAATAATTTTTTCAACAGTATTTTTTAGTTAAAAAAAGCAATATGAAAAGCTAAAAATCAAAATTTGTTAACATTCTTCATCCAAACTAAATTCCATTATATTTTAATTATTTATATTGGATTTGCCATATTATGTTGGTAAATATGTTTCGGTTAATCACACCAATCTTATAATCTAGTTGTTAGAAAACTAACCCAAAAATAACAGCATTATACATACATACATATATCTTTTCCAGTTTTAGCACATGGGATGGTGTGACCATCAAAATAAAATTATTTTCCAAACAGGGTCTTTAAAACTTTTCCATAGATTTCCGGAGGCTTGTATTCCCATCTCATTCCTCTCCGACCCTGTTCTACTCCTCTCCCAATTTTCCATCATTGACCCTCTCCCTCTCCCTCCCCGTCCTTCAAGCCGGCAAGGCATCTGCGACAGTTCGCTGTTGTAGATGCTCATGGGCTGCGGTCAGTCACTTAACATCAGGTGAACCGCATGCTCCGCTTGCCCGCTGTTACATAAAAATTGTACAAACTTACCAGCATCAATAACAGCCTCATACGCTTTCTCCAGCAGGATTCTGCACATGGGATCCATGGTGTGGGCCTGCTTGAAGTGGACCCCGAAGAAAGACGCGTCGAATTTGTTGACATTGTTCACTTTGCCGGTCCTCTGGGGGATCTCAGGGTGCGCGAGCTTCCAGCGACGACCGTCTCCAGAGATCAGGTCAACCTATATTGAAATGTATTGATCAGTTAATCATGTTGTGTCTTATTAATAAATCAGTATATATCTTAATTACATTATAATTTTCTACTGTCTGGGTGTTCATTTATCTTTAGTATGTATGTATTTACAAAAAAAGTATGTTTAAGTATGTCTATCAGTTATCTAGTTTCCATAGTAAAAGCTTAGTTTGGGACTAGATGGCGTTGTGTTAAATGTCCAGGAATATTTATTTATTTATTTATTTATTCGACACTCGTCTCTCCCGACATGGCAACCGTTCCTTACATTACAATGTTAAGGAATATGCTTGTATCAGAAAGTCATGGGTAAGTAGCTGATTGGCTCTTTAGTCTTGTATTTACATCTTTGATTATAGATCAAGGGGTCTTGGGTGTGAATCCCGGGTAGAGCCAAAACAATCTCAGTAACAGCTACGCAGCTGTCTAGTTTTTGAGATTTGCCAGCGTGGCCGGAATCGGTCATGGGAGCTGTTATTGCCGCCCACGTGAGAAGCAGGAAATAAAAATGGTCGAAAAAAGAGAAAGATCAGGAAAAAATAGACAGAAGTTAAACGCAATATTATTATTAAATGCTATTATAGGTATTAAAAGCAAGTTTATAGCCCCTGAACACAGTAACATTACAGTCTCAAGTAAAGTTTACTATCAAGTTCTCTAAATCTTTTCTAGTCTTTGTTATAAATATGAAAGCATATTTATAACAAAGACTATAAGAGCTAACAAAGAGGCTTATAAAATGAAATTAAAAGGTATGTTTTTCAGGTAACTTGCACAATACGGATTAATTTTTAATTAAAAGGCTTGACAATGCAATGTAATGCATGTCCATTTTACATATTGACAATATTTTAATTACCTTGTTAAACAGATTCTCCTGCAGATGTATAACGGAGTCAGAATCCGGGAAGTAGCCAGATATACCACTGATGAGGACTTCGTCTCCAGGCGGTGGGTGGGACAACCGGTGTCCAGATGTCAGGCGGTCTTCTGATACGGGGGTTGGCGCCATCTGGAGGATGAAAAGAATTAGTTTAAAATTCGCGCGCTTTTGTGGTTTCAAAATGGTGGCTGATTGCAAAGCTTGACGTAAGGGAAGACGAGATGTTGCCATATCTATGCCATTTCTAATTATTGAATCATACTTTTATTGGTGTCGTTTTTACTAATAAAGTTATAAATCAGGGCGTCTAACAAAACTGCCATTAATTAAAAGAAGAAGAGGAAGGGCGTCTCTAAAAAATGAAAATAAAGAAGAATACGAGAGAACATGGAAAGTTTGCTTAGTTACCTATGTACATGTTGCCTCCTAGTTAAGTTATCATAACAACATAACATAAACATTAACAATCACGTACGTATATTATGAATACTTGACATTTTCTTCAAATCTACCCTCTATAAAACAGTCCAATGATTAAAACGATTGATTTAAGCTAGGGTCCACAGCCTGCTTTCTCTGTAGACCGCCACGTCAGACCGACAGGCAGTAGGAACCATCTGATTAGGCCTGTTGATGGGAATGCTTAGTACAGGCAGCGACAGGCCTACTCAGGCGGCCTGGCGCCGGGCAAGGCCTGTTGCCGGTCTGACCGTGGATCCCCAGCTCTACACGTATCGTATATACACTCGTAATGTGTTATTCACAGTAATTTCCAATAACCACTCTTTACATAATGTAAATCATTAACGTTGAAATCAAATACGTCAACATACTTGGTAAAGATATTTTTTTAATTTAATTCTTTTGTTTCGGCTCATAATACAATTTTGCAAGTATAATTGACTTGGCCATACGAAGTAATGATATTTTACTGTATGTCACCATATGTTTTCCAATTGATTGTTACCCCTTAATAAAATAAGAGACCACTCAAAACAATTAAAATTTAAGTGTTAATATGAGGTCTAATGCTTAGTTTAGCCGACTTCAAAAAGTAGTTAGCACTATAGCAAGTAAAATGTTGGATTACATTTTGACATGTGCGTGCTTTTAATTTTGTGTTTTTTTGTTTGCTCATGACTTTTGCAAAAAAGTCATATCGAAATGATCCTTTTACGGCCGTTTTCAATATTCTATCTATCCCTTGTTTTGCTTACTAAAGTCAGACAAATCTATCTATTTGCACTTACTTTGATTTCAATATGCTGTCAACGGATAGCCTTTGTTATGACTTTTGACAATCAAATGTCATTTAATCTGAGATTACAATCTATCTATAATCTTTGATAAAACGGCCGTTAGTGTAAGTACGTAACGCACGTTGTAGTGTACCTAACACTTCAACTTTGGGACAACTTGCGTTTTATTAGAATCGATCCAGGAGTTTTGTAAACATGGGAAAAATAATATAGATAGGTAGTTGCATAATATTTCCGTGAAAAATCAGTTCTACTTTTTGACAAAAAGTTATTTTGTCGTTAAGGATATACTTCATTATTCTTTAAATTTACGCTCATAAGGACTGGTAGCATAAGCTCATATAAAAACCAGTTAAAAAAATGAACTGTTCAATTGCGGTTATACTTAAGTTAATAAACGAGTATATTTATTTGACGTACTTAATTTTATTAATCGTATCAATTCATTTTAATACGCCATCATCAAATTACTGTCAATATGCTTCGTATTTCATAGGATTAAAAGCTTTTACAATCATTTATCACTATAATTATCACAGCTCATTATAAATAAGGTTTTAATATAGGGTTTACTGAAAACCAGAGTAAATAATAATGATCCGAGTTAAATAAAATAATTTTTAAAGGATTTTATTTTCTATGGAAAGTACTCGTGTTAAAACGAACACAAGAATACTAAATTAACCGACTTCCAAAGAAAGAAGAAGTTGCCGCATATCTCCGGCGTTTATGGACCAATTTGATACATTCTTTTTGCCTTCGAAAAAGTAGTGTCAGTGTAGTCCCATAGAAATTTGGTCATCTGATCATCCATACCTACGTTTTAAAATGATTTTGTACCTAAGAATATTGGGCTGCCTGGCCGCCCTTTGTACATAGTTATAAGTATTGTTAACTGAAGAAATTTATATGTATGGTGTACAATAAATAATTATTAATTCATTCATCATAAGAACATTGTTCACTTAAAATGAGATATGAACATTCAAAATTTCTTATTATCTATCACTTCTCTATGACTTACTTGTCTAGATTTAACATATATTGCTTAAGTTAGTTTTATTTAATTCATTCATTCATTCATTCCATGTGGAATATTCCAGGGAAATTCTGCATACATATACGTATATCGGAGTACGTAAAACGAGGTACCTTATAATATTTTTAATTATTTTCAATAGTTAGAATAAGATGACCTTTTCTGTGTTGTGTTAATTGAATAATAGTTGTAATATGTTTCCCTTGCGGATCAGGTGACATCTAAATTATAATGTATATTATATTAAAATATGGATTATTGTTATCTGAATTAAAAAAATAAATATCACGAAAAGAGTACTCCCCTAGGAATTTTAGTCAAAGTCACAGGTAAAAGCTTGATTATAAAATGCAAATGAAATAACTGTCTTATTAAATAGACGTAGCCGTACTGACATGTGACCCCGGTACATATTTATTACGCATTATTTAGAAGTCAATTTAATATGCACATTAAACAGCTTACCGTATAAATACATTCATTGGAATATCTTATGTGGTGTGTTTTTACTATAGGATATTATATAACTTTTATATCAACTAGCTGTGACGCGCGGGTTTGCTCTCGAATCTACACTAATATTATAAAGAGTGAAACTTCGTTTGTTTATTTGTTTGTTTGGTTGTAATGAAAAGGCTCAAAAACTACTGAACCGATTTTAAAAATTCTTTCACCTTTCGAACGCTACATTATCCACGAGTAACATAGGCTGTATTTTATAGCCATTATATATAACATTATGCTACGGGAGCGAAGCTCTATTTACAATTGGACTAGTATTTACAAATAGTTTTTGAGATTATCGCGTTCAGACAAACAAACGAAATATAAATAAAAAAAACTCTTCACTTTATATTATTAGCACAGATAGGTGTAAAATCATATTTTTAATTATATAATTTTTTTTAATTATAAATAAAAAAATAAATAATAACGTTTATTTTTTTGTACTCTTATCATGAAGAGGAAAGACTGTTTTGTTTGTTTGTTTATTAGGATTGAATAGGCTCCGAAACCACTGGACCGATTTGAAAAATTCTTTTACCATTGAATCTTACAATGAAACCAAAATTAGTTATTTATAACCAAAAATAAATAAGTAATGTTATATTCGTCCCAATTGCCTGCTTTTTACAAAAATCGAACGTTTTAAATTTCACCAATATTTGCATTGATACTTTTAAATCCGTTTTTTAAACTGTAATAAATCTGGAGACCTCTACACCGAATTGGCGACCATCCAAGGCAATGTTAAGAGCTTTATTCACGAATTAAAAGAACCAACAGAAATACATTGGATACGTCATTTTAAATCAGATATGGAAATTTCAGAATCAGAAATATGAAGTTCTGATTTAATTTTTAACCGACTTTCAATAAAAGGAGGAGGTCGGTGCCTTTATCTATTTTCAAATTAACAAGGTTATGCACTGACTTTGTATAGATTGTAAAAATAAAATAAAGTTTATTATCTACTTTTTAGAGTGAGGAACTCGGTTCAAATTTTTGGCAAAAAGTTATTATTACTGGTGCCAACAGATGTATAGATGGATAGTAACGAATAGATATTTAAAAAATTGCAATTAGTTACTATTTACTTTTTTATGGTACAACAGGCAAGCAGAGCATGCGGTTCACCTGATGTTAAGTGACTGACCGCAGCCCATGAACACCTACAACATCAAAGAGTCGCAGATGCCTTAATATAATAATGTGTACTAAACCGTATTTAAAATCCGTTAAAAACATTTTTGTTCAACCTAAACAAATTAAATTAAAAGTAAATTGAATTCTACTTATACTATAGATGCCAAAGTTTGCGAGGCTGTATGTGTCTTTCTTACTCTTTGACAAAGTACTGAACCCTTTATGATGAAACTTGGTATACATACAGACAAGGGTTCAGAAGAACCAATAGGCTTTTTATCCTGGAGTTGCCACAGTTTTAGAGGTTAAGGAAAACCGCAGGGTGCGACTAGTTACCAATAATATTATGCAACATGAAAGGTAAATTGAAATAATATCAAATAACTGTGAATATAACGACCCTGTATTGTATTCGTGCATAATTGAGTGCCCTTAACATAATTTAAATAAGTATTTAAATATCGTTAATGAATTACAAATACGTAAATATTATTTTTCCCCTTTTTATCATGACTTGCTGTGCCCCACGGCTTCACCCGCGTATATCTATTTTCCTTGTTCCCGTGGGATTTGATCAAAATCCTTTCTTAGCGGATGCCTACGGCTACGTCATAACATCTACCTGCTTGCTAAATTTCAGCTCAATCCGTCCAGGGGTTTGGGCTGTGCGTTGATAGATCACTATGTCAGTCAATCAGTCACCCTTTTTTTATACTTGGGTATGTTTGTATTAAACTAGTCTATTTGAACTTCGTAACCTCCCAACCGATTTCACTCATCTTCGAGCTCAAGATTTTCTATACTAAACTACTCGCCTTACAAAATTTTATCAAAATCGGTCTAACGATACTCCAGATATCGTCGGCATAAGTTTGTCGGACAAGCAATGTTTAACTTGAATTAACATGAATTAAGTAAAGACCCAATGTGTATTTTTTGTTAAACAAACTGCTATATATATTTTTTGTTAATTTGTTTGTATTTAAATATTTAACAAATATTTTAATAATGCATATTAAATGTGACTGTATACATTAACCCTGATAATGATTCTTAGCAACTAATTAATTATTCAAATTAAAATATATGTATACTAGCCGCGCCGTCGGTTTCTCCCGCATAACTTGTGATCCTGTGACAGCTCTGAGATTAAAACTAACCTATATGTTATTCTGAACCCTAACCTATATGTATATCAAGTTTCATCATAATCGGTTCGATACTTTTTGCGTGAAAGAGTAACAAACAAACATACATACTCACAAACTATCGTATTTATAATATGAGTAGGATAATTTAAATAAAAGGCATATGAACCAAGGGCTGTAATATAGTTATAGGTTTTTTTCAGTATTTCATAACATTTTAAGGTATCCTGTGTTGAGTTGCTGTTATAATTACTGACATACAAGAGACAATATTATTATTTGAATGAATGAATGCATATAGACTAGAAATTTCATAGATTACGACTAATTTAAAATGTACGCTATACTGACAAAAATAACTAATCATAACATAAGCCCAGCCTCTATATAGATAAAACGTGTCGTTTTACGTTATTATAAAGTAACTCGCAAAGCGACACGGGTGCTATGCTCATACAGAAAAACTGTGAACGTTGTATATAAAAATTAGTACATTATTTTGATAAATCTCGTAGGGTTCAGCCTGCGTTTGCATTACAATGTAAGCGAAAAAAAAGATAATTAACGACATCACATTAGAAACTTCAAAAATAACAGTACTTCTCCACTATTTAATGGATGTTATCATACATATAAAAAAACTCTATCTTTTAAAACGCATCAAAATCCGTTGCGTAGTTTTAAAGATTTAAGCATACAAAGGGACATAGGGACAGAAAGCGACTTTTATACAATGTAGGAAAGATTTTCACATGAAGAATTTAACACATTTTCTTTACCAACTTTCATAATAATTCATATATTTTCTCTGCACTAATTAATTTTATCTTTCATTTATAAATAGAAATTTCGAGAGCACAACTTACCTTGTTCAAAGCGTGTATGACAATGTCACTATTTGTAATCGGGAACTGAATCTGTAACTGGGGACACCGGCCGGACACCACTTCGCGTCTGGACTCAGTGAACCACGATCCATGTTTATAAAATGGACATTTTAAAAATATCTATACAGGATGTTCACTTTTTGATAGGATTTTTCGTTAGTGAAACATTTGTGTAAATTGATGTTTGTTTTTGTTTTGTTTATTATGTCTTAGTTGTAAATATTTGGATACGAATTTTAATATATGCTAAATCATTAAAATTTTTATACAAAAAAGCAAATTGTATTTTTTCAATTTTTCTTTTGTTTTACGTAGTAAAAGCGAAAAGATACTCGTAATATAGTATTTTTAAAACAGTTTTTAATTACTAGTTCATCATTAAGTTATGCTCATGGGCGATGGATATAAAATGTCAGGGATAAAAAAAACAAGTCTTCAATCATTTATTTACAACGTACATTTAAAATGCCTCATTTCTTCAGTACAATTGCTGTCCATAAAACAAAGCACAGATAATTTACGGGCATTAGGGATAAGCGAACGATAAAGAGTTGGATGCATCATCTGGAGTTCTGGAAGCTTCGGCCAGTTGTATGAAAGATGAGGGAGAATTTGACCCATGGGTATGGAAGACATTTGCAGCACACTTATCAAAAACGCCTCTTCAAAAAATTAGCGCGTGCAGGGTTACAACCTAGAGGTCTTGGGTTCTAAGACCTCAAAAAAAGTCTCAGTCTGGTAGCGTAAAGAAGACTGAATGAATTTAATATCCTCCATATGCCCCAACAGAGGGCACTGGACATCACAATTAAAACTAGCTTTAAATTTATTTGTCCTTATCTTGTAAAAAAACCGAGAGCCGAGTATTGTACAGTTGGGTTAAACGCTGGTGTAATTACTACCTCCCAGCAGAGTGGCGGCCTGGAGACCAATATTTCCATCCCATTCCACTACCAACTTCCTGTCATTAAACCTCTCCTTATCCTTATCCTTATCCCCTCCCCTTCCTTCGAGCCGGCGAGGTCTTCGACACTTTATGTTGTAGATGTTCATGGGCTGCGGTCAGTCACTTAACATCAGGTTAACCGCATGCCCCGCTGGCCAACTATGATATAAAAAGGGCTGGGTTAATTAGGATCAAAATTTATTAATATTATTATAGAATTAATCTCAGTAATTGCATGAATACCATAAATCAAGCATATTTTTAACACGGCTTCTGTCGAAGTTTTGACATATTGTTCCATGCGCCTTCGTCAAACGTCACAAACAGACGGAAAACTTTTACTGTGAACGATATTTTTGGCACAGTAATTTAAAATATCTGATAGCTTATTAAATATTTTATACATACATATATTAAATTATGGGGAAAAAGCTGTAAAAGAAGGGAATGTAATTGGTATAAAAATATTTTTTTTGTGAAATAAAGGAAAAAGAATCACGCTTGGATCGACCGAGCGAAATGAGGTCTTAGAATCGTGATGCTAGGGCGAGTGTAAGTAAGTATGAAAGAGTTGTCCAATGATTTGGGGGTTACAAAAAAAGGGAGGGTCAATAAGGTTAATTGACTGATTTGAATGATTTTTGTACATGACAATACGTGAGGAGCGATACGATACGTCTAGCTCGGAGCGAGTCACGTTTTTTACATACTTACATTTTTCATCATAATCAAGGATTAGGGTTCAAAATAACATATAGGCTACTTTAATCCATTAAATTATAGATTGGAAAAGAAGAGACCAGGAATCCTATATTACAAGTTCTACCTAGTTTAGCCTGTCTCCCACTCTTATTGTACTGTTTTGTTTGTATCTAAGTTTTAGTAAAAGTATTTTAGGAGAAAATAAATACTTTTTTTACAAAATCCAGGACTTGACATGGGATCAGAAGTTACGCGTTTGAAACCGCGGGGCGCAACTAATGTACACATAAATAAAAATATAGATCAATCTTATTACAGCAATAAACCTAAGTATAACAACCACTTCAAGGACAAACTAATACGATGCTTAACGACCAGACATTAATTAGTCTGATCTCTAGGGGTGGTATGTATATATTTATATGAGAAATGAAAATATAGGAATAAGGCTTTACGGAGCAGAATTATAAGATATCTCTGTGTCCTTATTTAATATAATTATCAACTTTGTATTATTTAACCCTCTATTTATTTATTTTATTTATTTATCTACACTAATATTATAAACTGGAAAACTTTGTTTGTTTGTATTGAATAGGCTCAAAAACCTCAAAGTCGATTTTAAAAATTCTTTCACCATTCGAAAGCTACATTATCCACGAGTAACATAGACTATATATCATTATGTTTCGGGAGCAAAGCCGGACGCAACAACTGGCTTACAATAAAATCGTGTCTCAATATCGCTTCCCTGCTATAAAATTCCCTCTGATAATCCCCAACTCTCCTTAAGCCTGACACTGACGTTTGATGTGTACGAAGTTAAGCCGAGTTATTTCTCCGTATCTATACTGATCATGGAAAAGATCCGTGATGGCCGAACTAAAGAACTTTGGATCGTTGTGGCAAGAAACGGAAGAATTGGCACAAGATCGGCGAAAGTGGAAGAAGAAATTTACTGAGCCCCTATGCTCCACGAGGATCATATCAAGCTGAAGAACTTGCTTTTTTATGTTATAGCAGGTAAGCGGGGCATGCGGTTAACCTGATGTTAAGTGACTGACCGCAGCCCATGAACCAACAACATGAAATGTCGCAGATGCCTTGCCGGCTTGAAGGAAGGGGATTAATGATAGGAAGTCGGGAGAGGACCAGAACAGGAAGGCAGAGGAATGGAATGGGAATACAAATTGTTTGTACAAAATAATATCAGGAATACCGGTCCGATATGAAAAATCATTTTGGAGAGACTATTAATTGAGGAACACTATAGACCAGGGGCTACCAAGCTTTTTCAATCCGCGACGCACTTATGTGTACCTGAATAAAAGCGGGAGTGTTTGTTTGTTAGAACGTGCTAGTCTCAGGAACTACAGGTCCGATATGAATATATGAATCTTTTTGTGTTAGATAGACCATCAATGAAGATAATTTGCAGGTAATGTAAAATTATGCAACGGGAGCGAAGCTGCTCAGATCAGAATCACCTTATCACCTTACAAAAAATGACGTGTCACAACTAAAACTGTTCGCGCGTACACTTGTGCACTATATCTCCTGCGCAGCTGGCCAGTCTCTGTTGAGATTGGCCACCATTGCCGAAATCGATCACTGGAACTATAATTATTATATATATGTACAGATATTGAGAACAACGAGCCAAGTCAAAGCCAAATAGCCAAATTATCTCCATACATAATAATCACAATGATATTTAGAACAATAGCTTCACTTATCACAAGTGAATACATACTTAAGATTCATTCAACTTAATTAAGTATCAAAATTAAGTGCAACCTACCGCGCTATCATACGCTAGGTTCGTTAAAGGAACAGCCTGTATAATACTCGTCAATTTCGGTCTAGTCTAAGTTGCAATAGTCATTAAAATTCGGAAATTTAAACAATGTCTAGTTAATAGTTTAGTTTTGTTGTAGTTTATCAATGTTATAGCACAATATGAAATGGATTAACATTTATTATATTTTTTGTAAAAATAAAAATTAGGCAAACTGTAAATTGTAATGGCTATATTGATTTTTAACCTCTCAAAATCTATAATACTCTTACCTTCAAACCTCTTAATATTATAAATATTTATTTTAATTTCACAGATATTTTATAATGAACAATTATTTTAACTTTTACCATCAAGCAAAATTCTTGCCTCTTCTTAATATTACAAATATTGATTTTAATTTTTAACACACTTTATAATTAATAATTACCATTTCAAATAAATATATTTAACTGTAACAGAGCAATAACGCTGAATTTGGCATCACACACTAAACAAAACATTTACTGTCAAAATGATTGTTTTATTATTATACAGGTTTTCTATTCTTTTGCAATGTTGTGTCGTAAATAAACGAATTTTCTTATTTTCAGTACATAACACATTTTTATCATTTAAAACTAGTCATTTCCCCTCTCACCTGTTTCTCCTATTCCCCTCAACACTACAGCATATGTTCATTGTTTGCAAATGAGGTGTTTTCAGCTCCGTGACCCTCCGGTCGACTATATTACCCCCACTGTATTACCCTAGTGTATTAACTTGCTAAGTTTTCTGCGCTATACCATCCTAGATTTTTTAAAACTTTTTTTAATTTATTATCAAAACAAACAAAAAAGAAGAAAGATATGTAATGTGCAGGTTGAGGCGAAAACCACTGAGGTTTTTAGTTATGACGATATACAATAATTATTTTGATTAATAATTCCGGTGTAACGTCTTCCGTATAATACCACAACAACCCTTAAGAATTTAGCTCTGTATTTGTGACTAGCTGATCCACGCAGCTTTCCTCAGCATAATGCTATATATAGCCTATAAAATATAGCCTATAGTACTCGCGTATAATGTAGCTTACCTTAGCTATTTACTTGCTAAGTTTTCTGCGCTAAGATTTTTTAAAACTTCGTCCGCATAATACTTCAATAATCCTCAAAAAGTGTGCTATATATTCGAGAGTAGCTGATCCGCGCGGCTTCCCATAGCATAATGTTATATATAGTCTATAAAAAATAGCCTATATTACTCGCGTATAATGTAGCTTACCTTAACGTAGTAACTTGCTAAGTTTTCTGCGTAAACTAAAAATCTAACTTAATCCTTCTCCGCTAATTCCATACAACCCCTTAAAAATAATACTATGTATTCGTAATTAGTTGATCTGCTGTAGCATAATGTTATATATATATATATATAGTCTATAAAATATAGCCTATGTTACTCGTGTATAATGTAGCTTTGGAATGGTGAAAGAATTTTTAAAATCGGTCCAGCAGTGTTTGAGCATATTCATTAAAACCAAATGAACTAAGTTTTCCTCTTTATAATATTTTTGCAGAAAACTGTACAAAAATCCGTTCTGTACTCTTTGAGTATATTATATGTTCATATAAGCATGTAGAGATAAACAAAAAACGTGTCTTAGCCACTGTAACAGCCCGGATTTGAAGACCCATTAGAAGATGGGGAGGCGAGAGGAGAGGATTAAGATAGGAAGTTGAAAAGGAGTAAAACAAGACGGGAGAGGAATGGTATGGGTGTACAGGCCTCCGGGCACCCAGTCACCGTACGAAACACAGTGCAATACTGCTTCACGCCGGTCTTCTGCTGGGGCATTGGAAATTACACCAGTGCGAGCTGGGCCCAATCGTGAAATGCTCAGCTCCCACTCTTTTATTACTGCAGATGTTATGAAGCAAAATTACCCTCTGTCGCCTCTTACGACACCCACGGGTAGAAATGGGGTGATGACACATGTATTCTAATCCGTCGCCACACGGGACATATTTCTTAACTGCCTCGTTGGTCTAGTGGTTGCATCTTTGACTATAGATCGGGGATCGATCAAAAAAAGTGTTATAGAGATTTTTCTAACAAAAAAGTCTCAGTTGCAGCGCTGAGTCTGGAAGTTGGCGGTGCTGGAGCACTCTCGCCTCGAAGAGCGCGTAAAGCCGTCGGTTCTGCGCCTGATCTCTCCGGACGTGTCGGTCTGCAGTCCCATGGGATTATGAGAGTAAAGGAATAGAGAGTGCACCTGTTTTTGCGCATACACTTTAACGCTATAATAAGATAAGATAATAAAAGTTACACTGACTCCGATATGTCTGGATTACCTGAAAAAATTACTCATACTAAGGTTAAATAAAATACTTTTTTAAGAACCGATTAGACCATACTAAGGTTTCTGAGACACTTAAACGCTAGTTTATATATAGCGCTAAACGGTAACAATTGCGTTTTGAGCGTGTCGCTGAAATCAATAGTACAATAACTTTTTGCAAAAAAATAGAAGCGACTTCCTCACTCTAAAAAGAAAAAAATAATTTTTATTTTATTTTGACTTGAACCAAATTTCTATGTGACCACACTGCCACTCGACTCTTTTGAATGCAAAAATAATTTTCCAAATCGGTCCATAAACGCCGCAGACATGCGGTAACATACATAAATAAAAAATACGGTCGAATTGATAACCTCCTCTTTTTAAAGTCGGTTAAAAATGTCTGAAACGTGACAGTTATTAATTTTATTTATTTCAGGTAACAGATAAATTTTGTACAGACCCATATTATATTAATGAATCCATAAGTATGGGCAGTTTAACTAATATACTGAGAAACCGCACACAAATCAGTAGAAATTATTTAGTTTAAACACTGACTCTTTCATGTCTGGATTACCTAAAAAAACTAATTCAGTCATATAAAAAAAGAAAATTTCTCTCTTTCTTTCTGAGTAGCTTTCCTAATATTCTCATTACCCATCATTAATCAGATCCGGTAAGCATTGCCTTCTCTCGAGTATCTTCAACACTTTTGGTATTATGGCGACTTAGACCACTTGCCCTGCAATAAAGAAAAACAAAGAATATAGTAATAATATTATGATATTCATATTTATTTGTATTAGCTGCAGACTATTTTTGCGATCTTATAATTAATTTAATTTAGTAGTGGTTGCCTATAATTGTGACAACACTAAGACTAATTGTAATTTACAAAACTTGCACCATTTTAACAGTGTATGTAATGCTGGTGTTCCTTAAAACGATAAATAATAAATAAATATAATTAACTCAATTTAAAAGCTTCTGCCTTGTGATCGATAACATGCTTTCCTATACAATCTATACTTATAAAGAGGAAAGCTTTGTTTTTTTTCGAAACTACAGGGCCGATTTGGATGAAATTTTGAACAGGGATTTTTTGAAACTCCAGGAATGACATAGGTTAGTTTTTATCCCGAAAATCCTCCTATTACTAATATTAAAAAAATGTCCCATTTTAATTTGGGTTACGTCAAAATTCATCTAAATCCATTAAGCCGTTTTTGCTTAACAAACAAAAAATATTACATATTAATATAGAACATCCACACAATAGCTAGGCTATCATTAAAAGTATACCTTTAAGGTCAGTTAGATCTTCTTTTAAATCATGCATTTATACATATATAAAGAGGCAGTGAACTTCAAATTATTAATGAGTATTCCTAGGGTTACAAATGTAATGCTTCGTACTTAATTATACGAAAACAGCTGAATTGATTTTGGTGAAATTGAGCATAGAGTAGAGGTGTTTATAAAAAGTATTAAAAACGCCAGATTTGTACAAGTAAATTAAACCATTTGACAATCTATGAGAAAAACTTCTACTAAATTATCCAACTACTAAAAATGAACATTACATTTTTTTTATATAAGATTAAAAATATGACTGCAAAGGTCTTATATATCCAAATAACAGAAGGAAGTAAATAAAAAAAATATTATTTATTGTGAGGGCCACGTCCTTACAGTTGATGAACAACTGAACAGTTAATGTTAGTGTTCAACATTAATTGTAAGGATTTTTAAGTTAAAGTCAAAATCGAAGTTTTTAATTGCTGACCAAGTGTTTGAAGGATTGTTTTAAACATCACAATTTAATAAATATAGTCAAATTAGCAGCATCGCTTTCTTAATCTATTGTTACGTAGCCTATAAATCGTCCTCGATTAAAGTCAAAGTCAAAGTCAAAATATTTATTTCCTAAATCGGCCCCTATTGGGGCGCTTTTAGAACACAAAAAGATTAAGAAATTTGAAATTAATGACTTATACAACACAAAAAGATGTTTTCCAATCGGACCAGTAATTCCCGAGATTATCGCGTTTAAATAAACAAACAGACAATCTCTTCAGCTTTACATTATTAGTAAAGATTACCAGCTTGAAATAAACAAAGAATCATTAGAAATTCAATATCCTATCCACCAGCAATCATATTCTTTAACAGTATATACATATTTATGTACAAAGTGATCACACGCTTTGAGCACGATACGTAACGATCAGTAAACACATTATAAAGACAAACTCTACGTATCTCATCAAATATTTTGTTACGCATAAAACTGGGGTGAGTACCCACTGTGCATACGAACGTCACGTTTATTTAAATAAGGGCTATAAGCTTTTCAAATCAAATGATATAGAAAAATTTATCCACTATTTTTCTCAATCGTTGATAGTATATGTATGCAAGCTTACGCTTGTGTGAGGTTTTGTAGGTACACACTCATTAACCATGTGTGCACACGCACACTAAAATGAATAGACTAATCAGGACAAAGTATTGCGATCATAGTAAAATATGTCAGAATCAAAAATCGGTGGGACGCGTTGTCGTGGATGACACTATCTATAGTTTTTCTCTACCGTATTATTTTTTCAAATAAATAGTATATTAGCTGATAGCCAACTAGCAACGTTTCGATTTAATAAATATTCCTGGATATTTCAAAACAGCCACCGACCTATCAATTCGTCAAACTTGTATTGTTAAAGCTAAGCATACAACTTTCTAGTTGATTTTTTTCCAATTCCTACTATTATTTTTTAAAATCTTTAGTCTACGGTACCCCAAAACATTTAAAGTGACATCAACAAGCCAGTGACCTTTATTAAAAAAACAGAGTCACAAATAACATTGCGCCAACCGAATTGTAATTTAAACGTTTAATTAAATCCAGCTCTAAGGCTATTTTTATATTTGTTAAAAATTTAATTTCAGATTTTAAGATTATGATAACAACTGAAGATCGGCATGAGGCAATATTGATCTGTGTTTCGTAGGGTAAACAGGTGCTCGGAGGCCTGTATTCCCAGGCCATACTTCTCACATCTAATAATACTCTTCTCCCAATTTCCCATCATTAATCCTCCCCTTCCTACAAGCCGGCAAGGCATCTGGTTCATGGGCTGCGGTCATCAGGTGAACCACATGCTCCACTTGCCCACTGTTACATATAAAAAAAACAATGCTTTCTTATGCATAACGAATATTCCTATATATTATAAAACTGCCACATCGTATGTCACTTCAATCATTTTTAAAATGCAAGTTTTCACACATAGATTTTCTATAAATTGAGCCCATATCGTCTGATTCAAATTGCAAACAAATTATTTGATCTTACGCAAAAACGGTAGTCCCTTTTCTATCTACATTCCATTCATCTACTTTCTACAATATCCTTAAAGTATATAAAGTAACGAGAGATGTCTTTGATCTTTGAATAAAAAATTTGAAAAATGTCTACGAACTTTATTATTAAAAAAACAGCGTTACAATAAACAGTGCGTCAACCGAATAGTAATGTAAAGGTTGAATCAAACCGAGTAAGGTCATCGGAATCCACAGATATAAAAACACCCTGCAATTTATAAATAATAAAAGAATGCCTTTGAAATTATAATTTGATGTTTTTGATAAGAGTTTGTTGAGGGATTCTTTCGGAAATGCAGATTTAGGCTTTCATGTCTTATGATTATACAACCCGCGTATATCTGTTTTCCCCGTTCCGTGGGATTGGATCAAAATCCTTTCTTAGAAGGTGTAGGCTATGTGGATGATATATATATATAGTCACTATTTACCTCTGAAAGTTGAAAACTAGGCATTTCATCGTATGTTTATTGTGTTAATCAACTCGCTGTTCCACGGAGCTTCGCTCATGTAAAATAACATAGCTTAAAATATTATGTACTTTAGCTATCGATTCAATAATTATTGAAATCGGTCCAGTTAATATTGTGTGTACAAACACATATACCAAAAACAAATGTTTCCTCTTTGTAATATTATAAAAAAACGTCGCGTTTCAAAGAACAGTGCGTAAACCGAATGTAATGTAAAGGTTTAATTAAACCGGGTAAGGTTATTGTCGGAATTCAGAGATTTGAACAGATCCCTGCAATATTCTTGCAAAAATTTAGAGCATCCCATTGTTTAGACATTCTAAAGAATATCTTTGAAGTAATGTTTTTGATGAGAGTTTCAACATTTTTGTGGGAATTGTTACGGGTATACAACGTTAGTTAATGTTTGTAATATCTTATTAGAGAACTAGCGACCGGTCCCGACTTCGCTTGGACGCAATGCTGATTCTAAATACTCTACAAAACTGTGAACGTTGTATATAAAATTAGTACATTATTTTGATAAATCTCGTAGGGTTCAGCCTGCGTTTGCAATGTAAGCAGAAAAAAAAAGATAATTAACGACATCATATTGGAAACCTAAAAAATAACAGTATTTCTCCACTATTTAATGGATGTTATCATATATATAAACCTTCCTCTTCAATCATTCTATGTACTTAAAAAACCGCATCAAAATCCGTTGCGTAGTTTCAAAGATTTAAGAATACAAAGGGACATAGGGACAGAGAAAGTGACTTTTTTTTACTATGTAGTGTCGAGTAATTTATTAAGTCTTAAAAGATGTTGACGGAATAAATAATAGTCAGTAGTACAAGACAGACAATAGTAGAAAAACTGGCCAAGTGCGAGATGGAATCGCGCAGGAACCTTAATCAAACTTACTTAATATTTTTATTTTTAGTATTTGTTATTACATGATTTTGAAAATTCCAGCTTTTAATAAACAAGAACGGATGACCGTTCTTGTTTATTAAAAGCTTCAACTAGCTATAATTATCCTTTGGAAGGCGAGTAAAATCTAGATTGTATTGAAAATTATTATTCGCTTTCATCTAAGAATGGACCATGAAGATATTAAGCGCAATTGAAAAACCAGGAATGACATAGGATAGTTTTTATCCCGAAAATCCTACGGGAACGGGAAAGCAGCTCAGCTAGTTTCTATCTAAAAATGCACTAACAAGATGTTCAACGCAATTGAAAATTCAATTTAATTACCTTTGTAGTATCCTGAACGCATTCTTGTCGAACGATGTTACATAGCAAACTAGTTTATACGTTCTGTTTCAAATTGTTACTTGAATGGGCAATTTCATCGTTCGTTTGACAGAGGTATTTTTTATAGGTAAGGAAATCAGCAAAGCGGTGTTAAATGCGCCCATAGTCGCCTACAATATCAAAGGAATCGAGGGTGTGTTGCCGGCCTTTAGGAGAGGTGTATACTCGTTTCTTAAAGACCTTCTTCCCTAAGGTTCTTATAAACGACGAATCGTTATAGTATAACAGATACAAATCGTTTTCAATAACGAGCGGTTATAATCAATCGGAACCAAGTTTGCGCTATGTTAATTATTGACTGCCTCGTTGGTCTAGTGATTGCATCTTTGACTACAGATCGAGAGGTGCCGGGTTCGATTCCCGGGTGGGGCCAAAAAAAAATGTTATTAGGATTTTTCTGACAAAGAAATCATAGTAACAGCCCTGAGTCTGGAAGTTGGAAAGCCGTCGGTCCTGCGCCTGATCTCTCTCCGGTCGTGTCGGTCTGCCGTCCCATCGGGTTATGAGAGTAAAAGGAAACGAGAGTGCACCTGTGTTCGCGCGTACACTTGTGCACTATAATATCTCCTGCGCAGCTGGCTAGTCTCTGTTGAGATTGGCCACCATGGCGGAAATCGGTCAGGGGAGCTATTATTATTATATGTTAATTATAGATACATTTTAGACTTACGCCTAGTAGAATATTGTACTGTCCTTAAGTTAAACTACTCGATTTATTTTTATAGGAACTGGGCATACTTATACTATGGTGTAAGTATGCCTACATCACAGATAATTATAATACTATACTAATACTACATGTTCATAATTCTACTTTTGTTTTTTATCTATTTATTGAATTCAGTTAACAATAATCCATATTTTAAATATATACATTACAATTTAGATATCAGCTGAGCCTTAAGTCAGATATATTACATCTATTATTAACAAACACAACACAGAAAAGGTCATCTTATCCTAAATATTAAAATTATAAATAAAGATTGGGCTGTCAAATTTATGAAATAAAACTTTTAAGGATATATTCATTGCCTATTTCTATCTAAAAATGCACTAACGAGACGTTGAACGCAATTGAAAATTCAATTTAATTACCTTTGCAGCGTTCTGAACGCATTCTTGTTGAACAATGTTACATTGCATGCGAGTTTATAAGTTCTGCTTCAAATTGTAACTTTAGCAGGCTTCTCACCAGCCAGGTCTGCAGTTCCATGTCGGGGTATAATAGGACAGGCATCATACAAGTTCTCAGCTATTTAGATAACATATTGTTAAAAGTAATAGAGAGGCTGTGTAAAATTATGTCTAATGTAATAGAAATGTACTGTGATTCTATACAACTGGCCAATTAAAGAACTAATCAGTTAACAACAAATCACAGCTAGTCATAACGATTATTAACAAAGTGAGGGTAGTTGGGTCGTGACGTCAATAAGACGTTCGAGCACCAGGCGCAATCGGTACCAACGCGCCCAAATACTGAACGCGCTTACTCTTTTATACGACTTTGATGACAGCTAACAACTGAAAAGTAACATTTGCATAGAAAGATGACGTTCAGGACTTGTTATAACATGAAATCACAAAATGTTGCCAACAATATTATATTCCTTTATTTCTTGGGCAGGTTTTTGAGGCAAGCTGAAAACCCGTGATGCCTGGTGCTCTTTTTAGACCTGATAGGTAAAAAGTCCCATTAAAAACTGTATTTTTGAGAATACTGTATTTATATTGAAATTACAAATTGCCCCAATCGTATTTAATATCCTTATTTATATTTCTGCAAAATATTTTTTGAACACACCTGGCAATATTATAACTAATATATAAAAATGTATGGGTTATTTTTTCTCTATTGTTTAAACATTATATTATTTATGAAAATATTTTTTTTTCAAATTTTCGGTGTTTATTTAGATTAAGCCCCGCTGCTCCCCAGCCCGGTCTGCAGTTCCATGTCGGAGTATAATACGAGAGGCTTCATACAAGTTTTCAGCTTGCCTCGAACACCTAACTAGAATATTATGTTTGACAGAGATGATTTTAAAGACAAAGAAATCAATATTTTATTCAATGATTTATGTTTGTTTATATGTTTATTAATCCTAGACGTCCATACAGGTATCGTACTCACCGGATTCATTAGTACAGTAGTATTTATACTGATATTTTTGATACTGATACATATGTACATATGTAACTATGGGCAGATTAGCAAAAATATCTGCCGTAAGGATGACTTCAATAATATCTGACTCACTTCACACAGCAAAAATATCTTAGATTTAAATTAATACAAAACAGTTTAATAACCAAATAATATTTTATTATACTCTCGTTTTATACTATGTTTAGGTCGGGAATTTGGGATTATATTCTATACGACGAAATAAATCAATAAAAATATTTTATCACAATATAAAACCTATCCTATTAATAAATATAGTGTATGTTTTATTTGATTGTTTGACGTGGCGTTTGACACTATCAACAAATATATAAAAAGACTTGATATTACCAAAATCCGTCAGTGACAGGACTGCCATTAATTAAAAAAAGATGAAGAAGAAATATACAGGGTGTCCCAAAATTCAATGATAATACGGCACCAGATGGTGGGCCTACTCATAACTACTTGAGGAAAAATCAAATAAAAATTTAGTCTAACTTATTTTTTAAATTATAAAAAAAATTGATTTGCTTCAAAAAATTTCACCTACTAAGACATTTTTTGTTACCATATCCACAATTTTACTAATATTTCTAACTTTTCTTTTGTAACGGAAACTTAAGAAGCACTGCTATCCACCACAATCATTTAAATACCCAAAATGCATATAGTTTTTACATAAAAAGCAATTGAAATTGTATTTTTCTCTAAAATTTCGAAAGATTTTTACGTTCAGTCAACTTTGATTCATTGTGGTGTAAAAAAAATGTATGGTCACCATTATGGCAAGTCTTATCAAAAGTTGGCGCATCTATTCAAGATTATAAAATGGTAAAATAACATAGGAAATCAGCCAGGACAACCATTGTAACTATTTTAACGAGAAGAATCAATCTTCATAAATTGTTGACATTAATACTTTTCCTAAATTACAAAAGATTAATTACTGTTTTCAAATTAGTACGCTATAATCCTTTATATTTATATCCAGATATTTTTGCTAACCTCTCCATAGTCACATATGCTTTTGACTGTATTGTCACTAATTCACTGTCATACACATCGCCCCTTGCGTGATGCGTCCTATGCCGATATGTGAAGCTTCAGGAAGAACGCGCAGGCTAATTTTTGTTCATTATAATTATGGTAAGGTATTGAAACAGATACAAGTTTACAAATATTAAATTGGTACTCAACTATTTGTTTGTTTGAACTGGATAAGCTCCGAAAGTACTGGACCGTATTGGATGAAATTTTGTATACAGATTGATGGAAAGCCGAGGCAGGACATAGGACATTTATCCCAAAAATCCTACGGGAACAGGAGACATATGAGAGCAAAACCGCGGAGATCGGCTAGTTTCGATATGAAGACATGAATGAAAGTTTGCCTTACACGCGCATAAAAGAATCTAAATTAGTATTTGTACAACATACTAATAATTAAATTAATAGTTGTTATAGAGGCGACGGAAATGCATAATTTCTGAAAATTTCAGCATTCTAGCTATCCCGATTTTTGAGATACAGTCTCGCACAGACAAACAGACAGCGGAGGCTTTATAATACGTTTTTGCCTTTCACGTCACGTAACCCTAAAACACCAGTAAAACTCTGCTTTGACAACCATCCTTACCCGTACCAAATTTAATTGCAATTTCCCCGTTTTATGAACGCAGTCTTGTTCGCATAAGGCAGAATTGCCTCTGTCAAACGTAACTCGATGTAATGACCTGCCGAAGTTACAATTTGAACGCAAACTCGAATGCAATATATGTAACCCTTTCTTCTGCCTTCGCTTACGTTAAATTGCCGTCTGGATTCTGATTCTGAAATCTGAAACGGATTCATTAATATAATATCCATTATTGATTTATCAATAATTATTATATTATGTTAATGATTCCGTTTGGATCACTAATTCATATTATTTGTTTATATTATATTTGTAACTGTATTTGTACTGAGTTTTGTGTCACAATAAATGATTTTGGATTCTATTCTATTACTTAATCCTGCTTATAGCCCGTAGGCGTGATATATATATAGAGGCAATTGATACACGAACATCTCGAATTATTAAAAAATAAAACTTTGGATGTTTAGAAGCTGCGGCAAGAAACTAATTAAAAATAAAAACTGTTTAAAATATAGAAAAATCTTTAATCTTATATATAAAAATGAACCGTAAAATGTGTTGGTAAGCGCATAACTCAACAACGGCTGGACCAATTTGGACAATTCTTTTTTTAAATGTTCGTTGAAGTTCAAGCATGGTTTTTACGGCGAGAAAAATCTAATTGCCGGGTCCACGCGAGCGAAGCCGCGGGCGGGAAGCTAGTTCTAAATAAATCAGTACAAACTAATCAATAACCATTCAAGAGCATCAACCCATTATTTATAAACGCACGTCGCTCAAGCCTGCACTGTCCATTGAACACTCGCTACCGAGCGTGAATTCATGCCCCGCTGGCCGTGCATCGATGTACTACGCTAAATCTTGTCTATATTTAACATATTATATTCCGAGAGATAGGAGCATATTTTACTCACTCATACATAATGCTTGTAGAAAGTTGTAAAAAAGTAAAGTTTATTATAGTATTTAGCGTAGTACACGCTAAATATAGTCTATATTTAGATAACATTATATTCCAAGAGCTAGAGAGAGAACTGTTTTGGGGAATTTTTTTAAACAGCAGGCAGGTAAAAAGTCCAGTTTTCACCCGTTTTTGTTTATTAATAGCTTCAACTAGCTATATTTAGTCTTTTGTAGGTGAGGTAAAATCTAGATTGGACTGAAAATAGTCTTATTCGCTTTACCTAAGAATGTACCATGAAGATATTAAACGCTATTGAAAATTCAACTTAATTACCTTTATAGTGTTCTGAGCATTCTTGTCGAACAATGTTATAATGCATGTGAGTTTATACGTATTGCTTCAAATTGTTACTTTGGCAGGCTATTACATAGAGTTTAGATAATAGCAAAATCTTTAATTCTAAATAAATCCATACAAACTCATCAATATCTAAGAGCATCAACCCAATATTTATAAACGCACATCACGTCTCATGCCTGCACTGTCCATTGAACACTCGCTAACGAGCGTGAATTCATGTCCCGCTGGCCGTGCATCGATGTACTACGCTAAATCTTGTCTATATTTAACATATTATATTCCGAGAGATAGGAGCATATTTTACTCACTGGCGTCATACGTAATGCTTGTAGAAAGTTGTAAAAAGTAAAGTTTTTCTTTATATTGAGCAAACAAACGTACTCCCGTCAACAAACTGTTACTCAGTTTGTTGGGTTTAGATACAAGAGATATATATTTCATTTCATTTCATTTTTGGGAGGTGTTTGAGGCAAGCTAGTTAATGCCTGGGGCTTTTTTAGACCTGGCAGATAAAAAGTCGCACAAAAGACCTGTCTTTTTGAGAATACTATATTTTAACTATAAAGAAATTCCAAATTTACTCATGTAAATTTTTATATACTTATTCATATTTGTGCAAAATATTTTTGAACGCGCCATATTATAAATGAGAAGTTTTGAATGTTTGGATGTCTGAGTTTCAATCACCCCGCACCTAATTAAATAATAGACTATCTATTAGCAGGACTAAGTGATATTTATTGTCTATTTATTGTTCAGATCCTGAATTTAACGTGAGAAAAGGCGCGAGTGAAACCCGGCAAGGAATACATTTTTATCTTTGCCGGCAAAACGTGGGTGTAACACTAGCAAATAAATAAGCAAGTGACATGCTGAAGCAACGTAAAAAGGCTTCAAGAGATAGAATATAACCTACAAATCTAATCCACCCTTGAACTATTATGGCGCATTTACTTTAGTCGATTGCATGCGGAGTGCGGGAGATTTTGCAACAACTAATCTTTTGCATTGGTCGATAGGGCCCGCTATCGATTCTTAACGCATGCTAACAGTCCACATGTGGAGTGCCATTTGCACTATTTTGTATCAACCGAGTTATCGACTGAATAGTTTCATTGTTCGTTAGCGAGTCGTAAGCCCGTATGTAGGCTTCCCCGCATACGGGCTATTGACCAACTTATCGACTGGTGTAAATGCCCCCTTAAGCATACCATACACACGAATGAATCAGATGAACTGATGCAGTTCTACCTGATTGATTTAACGCTCCGGCCGACGGATGCGAACTAACCTATAGACCGAATCACACACGATATGGATCCGTTCAGTTGAAACTGAAGGTAAAACTATCCGTATAAGGGACCCCTAAAAATTTTAACCTTATACCCAGGTCCTTAACAGTTAAAGTAATTATAATTTATATTTACTTTAGTTTGGGTAAACGTTAATTTGTGCCGTAACTAAGATGGTCCTAACTTCCAGCCCACAGGGAAACTAGCTAAAAGGTAAGTTCTTGTATAGCTTAACACAAGAGTGAGATAAGGTGGGGACAAAAATACTAGCTTCCATCTCACTCTTACATAGCATAACACGATATGCAAGACTGGAATAAAGCGATACAGTAAAATACCTAAGGTCGAGAGATGAATCTGCTTACTACCTACTATTACAAATGGGTTATATATTATACGTTGTTTACTAAATTGCTAAACTAATTTGAAAAAGAAAAAAAATAGGAAATAATTATGAATTTCTAAAACCACTAGCTTAGGTCCACGGTTTCATCCGCGTATTTATCCCGTTCCCGAAGGATTTGCGGGACAAAAACTATCTTAAATCCTGAGGTTTCAAAGAATCTTTGTACAAAATTTCATCCAAATCGGTCCTGTAGTTTCGAAGTATATTCAATACAAACAAACAAACAAATATTTCCTGTGTAAATTAGTATATTCTTATCTTTGGATCTGATATGACTCTTTATATTTTTAATTAAAATTTATAAAGTAATGTATAATAAAGGCAAACCTCAATTTATTATAAAGAACGAATTTTACCACATATACTTGAAAAAACAGACATACTGAGTATAGTCATTGGAAAATCGATATAAAAAATTAAAGAGAAACCATTATTATATAATTAAATTACGAAAAAATTCATCGACCACATTGGCTATGTACAATTATATAAGTGAAGTTTTAAATAACATTAATGAAAAATTTTATTCTATAGGACTATTATTAGACATGAAAAAGGCTTATGACAAAGTGTCACACAATATACTACTTAAAATCTTACCAGAACTCGGAATAAGAGGTAAACCGCTAAACTGGTTCAAATCATACCTTAACAACAGGACCCAAATAGTAGAAATCGAATACTACAACCGAAATCTAGGAGTAATTGAAAACATTCGTTCAGAAAAATATACTATTAACCACTCTATCCCGCAAGGAACTGTACTAGGATGTGTATTATTTTTAATGTACATAAACAAGCTGCCAAAAATAACAAATACACCCTGCACTCTGTTCGCAGACGACGTATCGCTTATATTTAAAGTAAAATCAAATATCGACGCTAAAACCAACATCAAAAATACATTTGAAGATATCAATTCTTGGCTTAAACTACACAATTTGGAATTAAATATAAAAAAAAAACAAAAGTATACCCATACCAAAAATACCCTCTTAATCTAATACATCTTACCGAACAACTAGACATAGAGGAAGTAACATCCTCTACCCTTTTAGGCCTTACAATCGATTCAAATTTAAACTGGAAGAAACACGTCGAAAAGACTAAAAATAAACTGTCACAGTTTGTGTTCGCCCTGTCTATCCTAAAATCTAACGCCGACCTTAAAACTGCCATCGCAGCATACAACGCATACGCGTATGCCTGGCTAAAATACGGGATCGTGATTTGGGGTAATAGTACCGACGGCGACGCCCATGATTTATTTATACTACAAAAAAAATGTATACGTACCCTAGCAAATATACAACCCCAGTTGAGCCGTAGAAAATACTTCGACCACCTCAAAATTCTCACTTTACCCAGTATATATGTCTTAGAAGCTGCCACATTTGTTAGAAAACATCCAAACTTATATAAAATAAATCCAAATCTGCGCCGTCAAAATAAGCTAATCCTGCCTGAGCCCAAATTAGAATTATTTAAAAATGGTCCACACTATTCATGTATAACAGTTTATAATAAGCTACCTGTCGCAATAAAAAATGAATTAAACTACAATTTATTAAAAAAAAACTAAAAAACCATGTATTACAAAAATGCTATTACACAATTAATGAATATATTAATGGAACTTGACTTGATCTTTCGGTCGAAACTAAACTATTGTTATTTTAAATGCTTTGCCATAAGTCAAAAATTATAAAATTGTTTGCCACGGCCTTACAGGCCCATGTTATGAATGTAATATCATTGTATTATGTATATTGTACTTTGTAACATGACGCAATAAATAAATAAATAAATAAATAAAAAAAATTAATTATCATAAAAAAAAATTAAAAGCATACTTGAATTATTAAAAACTCACGAAACGATCACCCTTCGCTCCCAAAGTAGAAATACAATAAAAACACGGTTTGTTATTCCCTAAGACGTAAACAAACTTTGTTATTTCACTTTTTGCCCTCGAATGTCAATTTTGTTTCTCAATTACTTGGTGTTTTTGAGACGGAAAGCTCATTATCCGATTACTACCAAGCTTAAAATGCTTGCGCACTTATTTATATCCTTATAATATTATAGCTGTGTGAATTACGAACGGTCTTTGGTGAATTTTTGTATACAGATAGACTATTAACCAGATTAGGTGATAGAATACCTTATGTAAAACTTAATAAATTTTAAAATGTATGTAATTCTGAATTTATAAAACGTCAAAGATATAAAACGGCGCCTGTGCTTTGAGCAAATATTTATCGATTTTTAATCTTATATTGTGTTAACATACATCTAAAAAGGTGTTTATGAGTTAAAAGAGTTTCATTACTAAGTAACAAAACAATTTTAATTCTTTATGTTTTTTTGGAAAATAATTTGTTGCAGCGCCATCTATTAATAAAATTTTGAAAGTGTTATATATTCCTATATTTTATTATAACGACCTCTTTGATCAAACCTCGACACTAATATGATTTGTTTTTTATAACTTTGAAGCCAATCTATAAAACAGTGAGTATCAATTATAAACTCATTGATTACTTACGTTTTTCTTATTTAATTTTGTAAGCCTTCGTAGGTAGACTATAACTTGTTTTAAATTAAGCTAATTAATGACTTCTTGGTGGAAATGCATTTTAATTATTGAATTAAAGACTTTTATACACTATTTCCACTATTTATTTCATTAATTAAATTAGGTTAATTACACGTATGCACTTCTAGGATTCCTAAAATTTCTATTAAACGTTATCTAGCTGTTCACATTGAGTTGATATCGACCGTAGCCATTACACTTGTCTTTTGTTTGACAAGCATGCTTGCGCGCTTCACTGGTTCATAGCAGCATAGGGTTGGTACTAGGGATTGCTCCCGGGAATTCCCGGTACTCGATTTCCCGGGAATTCCCGGTACTGAGAGCCTTGGTCCAGTACCGGTACTGGCTCCCCGAGTCCCGGGAATTTCGGTACTTTCGGTACTGTTAAAAAATAACATTAATAACTTGTTTAAAGATGTTTTCGCATACATTACTATACGCAATTAGTAAATATTAAGTTACTTTCTATTTTAAACACTTTATTATACAAAAACCTCCATGGCAAAGTAGCATCTTTAGTGAACGTGATCACAAAACAACCTCTACAAGGGACAAGTTTGCGCGTTTGCTAAAAAGGCCGCATTTGTCGAATCACCTCAGTTTTTAAGTACTTCATTTAATATATCGCCGAAGATTGGAATCCTCAGTGTTGGCATATCGAGTGACGTTCCATTCCGCGGTCATTTGGAAGGCAAGCTGGCCTTCGACAGTAAACAGAAGACGGTACTTCAAGCCGGTCCACTGACTTCAGCTGTACAATGCTCAGGTGCGGCCGCATATGGAGTACTGTTCTCATCTCTGGGCGGGAGCCCCACAGTACCAACTCCTTGCTTTTGACCGCATCCAACGTCAGGCTGCTCGAATAGTCAATAATCGTAGGCTTTTCGGTAGGCTCGATCGGCTATCGATACAAAGAGATTATGGGGA
>LQNK01000401.1:88905-144790 GCA_001586405.1 Phoebis sennae
TTGGTACACATAAGTTTGAAAACCAAACATTTTAGTAAAACTAGGCGTCCACTGATCTGAATTGTACATTTTCAATACAAATTCTAGAGGCGGCATGGTGCAGTGGATACAGCGATGGTCCATTGCGGCGGAGGCTGTGGGTTCAATCCCTACGAGCAAAAAATTATCATGTAATTTTCTACTGTCTGGGTGTTTATCTATCTGTATGTATATATTTACAAAAAAAAAGTATGTTGATGTATGTCTATCAGTTATCTAGTTTCCATAGAACAAGCTTTGCTTAGTTTGGGACTAGATGGCGTTGTGTTAAATGTCCATATTACAAGTTGTATAAAGTTTGGAACTAGATGGCGTTGTATGAAATCGCTAACATTTTATTTTTTTAATATCTTTGGGAAAGTACTAAAATTTGAATACGATTACAAAAAATTCCCAATCCTTATATCTTTAATATTATAAATGGGAAATTAACGGTCTATCTCTCTGTCTGATTGTCTCTTCTTCACGACTAAACCACTGAACCTATAAAGATAAAATTTTGTACAAACATAGTAAGAAACCGGAAAAATAGAATAGGATAGTTTTTATCCCCGTAATCCCATGGATACGAAAAATATACGCGGAAGAAATTGCCAGGCAGAATCAGTTATAACATAAGCCTTAGTTTACTCGACTCTCTATTAAAGATACTTTTGTTACAAAGTCCACTTTTAAAAATACACTTTAGACTCTTACACCGGTATTCTAATACGTTCCTCAAGCTTTCCTCGACTTCACTCAACCTCTGTCAACGAAAATTTACATTCTGAGTCGGAACTCTACTAACTCACATCCACTAACGTTATGAAAATTTCGGAGAAGAAAATTTAACACCTCCATTCGTTCGATCTATTTATTAAAATATTATATTTATACGTACTAATGAACTTTCGATTGAAATTCGTCATACGTCATATTTGACGTAACCTGAGTGGACGTGAAATTAAGGTAACTTCTTAGAATACGGGTGTTAGTTCTAAACTAGGACACATCTGGGGAAAACTTCGATCTGGTAACCCTACTTATATTGAATGCATGTCCTTGTGGGTGAAAGCACAAGGCATCGGAAAAGCGATATGCTCCACCAATATTCAGTTACGGTGCAACTACTTTATTATTGCCTCTCCCTTTGTCATCTACAGAGAACAATCATTTTGTCTCTACTACGGAAAAAAAATTACTATTACCAAATAAACATTAAGAATCAAATTTCAAATTTATTTGTAACACAATACAATGGAAAATAACATTGTTTAGCATATTCACATTTAATTATCATATACTATTATGTTAATTAACTTTTAATAGATTTAACACATTTGATAACCACTGTATAAGCAATGGATTAAATTTTTTCTAGCCCCGGTTAACCTATGTTGGGTTTGTCAGAATTAATGTATTGAGAAAAGTTATATGGTAGCGATCAAAAAGAAATAAAATTCCTCGAACATTCATCATACATCAAATATTTACTACAACCAATAGAAGTCTGATATATTTGACATTCAATCCAATTTTAGTTCTGAGAATTTATGCACTATTTCAACGCGATAGAATACATTGAATTTCATTGATATAAAAGTTATTTACGAAAACACTGAGAGAAATTATATTTACACAAGTTGCGATTTTAAGTTTTTTTTTAAGATAAAATAAATTTAAAAAATTACTCACCTACATGATAAAAAACTTTAGTCTGTGTTCAACTCCCGAATTCACGTTACATACTAGGATTGTTCTACAAATATATGTTAATATGTTCCAGTTTTTAGCAATGACCCCTTAGCACGCGCCCAATAAGGAGGTCAGTGGATTTTTTAACAATCAGACAATGTCATACAATTTGTATAATTATGTTAATTTGCGAACGTCAAAGCTGTTGGCAATGAAATCGTAGTTACTTCGAAATGTTTTGTAGAATGATGATGAGTAGCGTAATAATGAAACATTTAAACAAAATCTATCTCATATGAATCAAAAGTGTAAAATTATTTTTATTCTTTCAATTTCTCTATTAATTTTCAAAGAAGAACAATATTTTTGTATGTAAATTAATAGATATTGAAATGTATTGACGTTTTCTAGATTTCAATATATATATCTTTAATATTTATTAGATTGTATTAGTTAGGTTTACATACCCTATAAAATGTAATAAATGTTCTTATAAATTTTGAGTTAACTAATAACATTTATCAGTTAAAAATAGACAAATTTCAAGAGTGCTTTGTAAAAAGTTTACGTGAAAAAAAAATTCTAGTCTATTCTACAATAAAGTCACATCCTCTTAAAGAATCTGTAGAAACGATAAATAATTGAATATTTTATTAACAATACCACAAATAATATAATACTATACTAGACAATGCTGAATAAGAAGCCATATTTGTTTAAAATAGCAATTCAGCAAGACGAGCAAATATAGCAATAAATTAGTTAAAACGAGATTTCATAGGATTACGGCAACAAGGGTAGCCTATAATTGTTTACGTTATAGCTCGTTAAGGGAATACCCTTTATAAGTAATAACGTTGCAGAATTACATTTGTTGATTTATTTCACATAATATTTAAGGATGTTTAATTTAATGAAGTACTTATTATCAATATTAATATTACAAAAGAGAAAAGATTTGATTCAATTCAAACAAAGAATTCAAAAAGCTATAAATAGGCTCCGAAAATAATGGACCGATTTGGATTAAATTTTGTACAGACATTCATTGAAACCTGAAGAAGGACATAGGATAGTATTTATCCCGAAAATCATACGGGAACGGGATATACGTGGGTGATACTGCGAAGCTGAGCTAGTTATTTAAAAGGTGTTAATATCTAGTCTAAAGGTGCCTATTAATTATGTTTGTGACCGTTTTTTGGGCAGATTTTGACAGCCTTTTATATGGTGAAATACTATTGTCAACTTACAGTAAAAAAAAATTCACGAACATTTAATTAAATTATTTATATTATTGGGACCATTAGTAAGGTCGTTTTAAATACAATAGAGGTGTTTTATATTTAAATTAAAGAACTATATTCTGATACTTCTTGAAAATAAAATCTAACAAAAACCTTCGTACAAATCTTGTAATCCTCACAAGCAAAACCGTAAGCTCTAAAAATTTCAAAACTAAACGAATACACATATATTCTTGCAGTAATAAAAAGCACAAGAAAAGTTTTAAATATGTTTCTCATTTCCTATAATTAAATTAGAATGAGTGGAAATTTCCATACAGAATTCCGCACGGAAGAATCTAGAATCTACACTCATATTATAAAGAGGAAAACTTTGTTTGTTTGGTTGGTTGTAATAAATAGGCTCAAAAACTATTGGATCGATTTTTATTATTCGAATTTTTCTCGCCGTAAAAACCTTGAACTTCAACGAACATTTAAAAAAAAGAATTGTCCAGTCCAGACCAAATTGGTCCAGTCGTTGTTGAGTTATGCGCTTACCAACACATTTTGCGATTCATTTTTATATATAAGAAGATTATGCGAAGTCACGCGGGTCAGCTAGTATTTTATAAAATAATGAAAAAGATTTTATAAAACGTTATATTTAAACTGCACAACAATGTATCTTCATCTCTGCTATACTAATTCTTTCATTCTTATAAACCTAAAGCCTTCCGTAGCATAATCACAGTCGTTAATACTAATATCTGTGACATCTAGGTTTAACTAGTTTAAACATATGACGACGGGTTGGAATACCTGTGTCGCCACCCCATTTCTATCCGTGGGTGTCGATAGAGGGCAATTCTGCTGGATAACATCTATAAAAGAGTGGGAGCCGAGCATTGCACGATTGGGCCAAGGTCGCACCGGTCAAATTACCACCCCACCAGCTTAAGACCTTCGTGAATCAGTATTGCTTTGTGTTTCGTACAGTGAGCGAGGGCCTGGAGGATGTATTCCCATCCCATTCGTCTCCCATCCTGTTCTACTCCTCTCCCAATTTCCCTCATTAATCTTCTCCCCTTTCTTCAAACCGGCAAGACATCTGCGACACTTTGATGGTGATGATGTTCGTGCGCTGCAGTCAGTCACTTAACATCAGGTGAACCGCATGCTTCGCTTGCCTTCTTCAACATAAAAAACCATGATAAATTGTGGTACATTTATGGTACTTTTTATGTTTATCTTTTGTATGTTTATCTCTATGTAGCAACAATTTTAGTGTGCCTTTTTTACAATTTTATTTATTAATTAGGACAAAAATACAGCGTTTCAGAATATTCTTTCACACATTAACTAAAGTATAGTGTAAGAAAAGCTAGTCACGTGAATATTTAGTTATGAGATCGTTACTATTGATAATATGTATGACAGCTAGGATTCAAATAGCTTATTCTATAATAAATTGTAACTAACATTATAAGGTGTGATCAACCTTTGGTTTATTTATTTGTAATAACTAAAGCCTATCATATTGCAACCACAAGTCGTTAATATTAATATTTATGACAGCTAGGATTCAAATAGCTTATTCTATGATAAATTGTAACTAACATTATAAGATGTGATCTATCTTTGTTGCAATAAATAAGTTTCTATGATTAATTATGGTAAAGTTTATAAAGTGTAATCAGTGGATTATACATCTGTTTGAAGTAACAAAGCCTTACATAGAATTAATATAGGTCGTGAATACATATATAATAGCTAGAATTCAGGTATCTGATAGTCAAATTAATTATAACTAACCTTTAGGTGTGATCAACCTTTGGTTCTCTTATTCGAAAAACATTTAGAAAGGAATATTATCATCATTTGGTTCGTTTATTTAAAGTAACTTAAGCCTTTCTTAGCATAAATACAAGTCGTTAATATTAATATGGATGACAGCTAGGATTCTAAAGCTTATTCTGTGATAAATTGAGGTAACTATCATTTATATGCTGTAGCCAACCTTTGGTCTGTTTATTATAAATAATGTTTAGAACGTTTACAAGGATCTACTCTGGTGCATTTATATAATATATATAGTAATATTATAAATAGGAAAGCTTTGTTTGTTTGTTTGTAATGACTAGTCTCAAACACTACTGGATCGATTTTAATAAATCTAACACCATTCGAAAGCTACATTATCCACGAGTAACATAGGCTATATTTTATAAGCTATATATAACATTGCTTCTTTTGTTTGATACAAATTAATTAGGTGCGGTCAACCAGTAAAATGTAAAATCTCTAACTATATTTAGATTATTAATATAAAATTTATAATAGATTCCCCTTGTGTATTAATATGAAAAAAAACTTATACTGTAAACAATACTTGTAGGATAATATAAAGCTGTCTTACACGAAGGGAAAACAATTTTTAAGTACTTTTCGCGAGCATAAAGTTTTTTAATTGCAAATTAGCGAGTGACATAAAAGTGCTAACCTTATAAAGGGTGAAGTTTAAATGAGAAGATTTATTTTAAGGTTCCGTAGAAAAATTAGTCAAACCTTTGTTACATTTGAAAGTTTTTTTGATCGAGTCTCTTAATCATGACAAATGGTTGAACGAATAATAGTTAAACATTAAGTATTAATAACAGCTGATAAATAAATCATTCAAAATATTCGTAAATACATAATAAGCCTAACACATTTGGAATATTCGCATTGTTAAGCTGAATTGCCGGTGAAAATAGATCTAACACTAATAAACGAATTCGTAATAACTAGAACTAGTGTAAAGCAATTTAAAACAATTCCGAGCTAACCCGAGGGACGAAACTGTTAACATTATTCACCCACTTAATCATTCTAACTTTGCCCACAATGAGAGGTAACAAAAATTAGAAGTTCGATTAGCAATATAGACGAATACTCTTGTAGAGTTTAGTTTATAAGTTGGGCTTTAGTTTTTATAATTTAGTTTTTTATAACATATACCTAAGCAGTTTTTTTTTCTACCATTGGGACTGACATCTTTAACACAGGTCACTTTGAGACCTAGCTAAGATGCCAGTTGCGATCCGAATTAAGATTAATTAATATTGATTGTGAGAATAAATAAAAATTATTATTATTGAAAAAATTCTTTAATTGATTTGAACAATGAAAAAAATTTAAAGAAAAATTGTGGTAGTGTAGTGTAGGTAAGCATTATTTAGTATTGTAGTTATAGGCACGAACATCACGTGCATTAGGTTTAAAATAATATAGGATAGAGACACATTCGTCACGTATGAATAAGTATAAGTATAGTTTTAAGGTTTAACTAAAGGACAGTTGTGAAAATGCCGTTTTCAATATGCTATCTATCCCTTGTTTTGCTTACTAAAGTCAGACAAATCTACCTATGTAGCAGTTTAATTGAAATCAAAGTAAGTGCAAGTAAAGTTGAATTTACTTTGATTTCAATATCCTAACGATGGATACATTTGCTATGTCTTCTGTCTATCTATTGTCATATAATCTGACATAACAAACAATCTATTCATAATCTACATTATTGAAACGTAAACTATATTCGACGCAAGACTCCTCTTATTAACATAGTAATAAACGTCGTGGAAATAACATTTTCTTTTTCGTCATTCGAGAAAGGCCATTGTTACAGTAACAATGTCAGTCATATTATAAACGTAATTAAATTGTATCACATTTTATAAAAAAAACACATGTTCTAGGTTAGCTAATGCGATGTAAATACATTCAACAAAAATAAACGCATTGATAATAAGTTCACAAAACCAACACTAGTAAAGCAATTTACAGCAATTCCGAGTTATACTGAGGGACGGAACTATTAAAATTATCCAGACCATTCTAAATAATTCTAACTTTGCCCGCAATTATGAGAACAAAAATTTAAGTTGGATTTACGAGAATTTATTTTGTTTACCTTTTGTAGTTTTGCGTTTTCACGTAAATTTTAGTAACTTCAATAATTTCCTTCAACTATATCAAATCCCTTTTTCCTACAACTATGCTAACAATCAGGCAGAAAAAGTAACTTTTTAATTTTAAACACAATATTCAAAATTCAAATTATTTATTTTCAGCGAAAATATAAAAAAGCACACAGCCGATCACATTTTTTTCCGCTAGTTTCACTATATTTTGTTCTACTGTTATCTGTCTTGAAAAAATGAGCTGCCAAAAACCTAAACTAATTCTGTCTTTATCATAACCACATTATCTTCATAATATTTCAAACAAGCTTCACCCAACTTCATGTCTTGGTTACTATAAATTCCCAGAGCTCTGTTCTACAATACAGATTTCAATATATTATTGAATTCTAGTTAGGTACAAGCGTGTATCTTGACATAAATAGGATTTAAAATTCAACGCATAATTTGCAAATAAAATGTTTGCATTTAATTCGTTTTAAAACGTAATGTTAAGTTTTTACATGTAAAAAATATCAATAACAAATCTTGTAGATAGTACAATTGAAAAAAAAGATTCAATTATAAAAACCTAAATTTCTTGACATAATATAATTATATATTTCGACAATAAAGTATGGAAAAGGTTAATCGGCTTTTTGCGTTGCATGTAACATTTAAAGTTATACATACGACATGATTCAATAAGAGAAAGTGTCTAGTGGTTAACGATAATACACTTCTATTTCTGAGTATATCGACATCTCACTAGCAATCTTCAAGTAAACCAATATAGATGCAAATCAGGCATTTGCTGCGAAATACAATAAGTTGTGAATCAACTGGATACAGTAATATACAATAAGAATAGAATATCAATATAGTTTGGCCACGTCAAAAGTTCAAGGGTGAGGTTATTCTTGTAAACTCCATTATTTATTTAATGATTCACATTTCATTAATTTATGAAATTTTCTTTATAAAAAGAAAATACTTAATAATTACACATTTTCAGATTAATTTCACTCATTTATGTAATTTTTAAAGAAAATTTTAATAAATTAGTGAAATGTGAACCATTGAAAATAAATAATGGAGGTTACAAGAATAACTTTGCCCTTGACCTTTTGAAGTGGCCAAATATTTGATAAGGGTTGAATATTGATATTCTATTCTTATTGTCTTGTATCCAGTTGATTCAGAACTTATTGTATTTTGTAACAAATGTTTCATTTGCATCTATATTGGTTTACTTGAAGAATTCAAATTCAATGTCAATATAAATAGTACTTTTAATTATTTAAGGAATATTTCTTAAAAGTTTAAACAATTTAGAGGGATTATTTTAAATAAGTAATCGTAATTGCATTGCATTAATCAATGGCATAATTATAATATATTTTTACTAGAAAATAAAACCGATTTCTTTAGACTAAACAGTACAAGAGTATTTGCAGACGGTGCTTACCCTTACAATTTAACAAGATTTTGAATTAAATTCAGGAATGTTACCTAACAACTCATAGATATATTTTTATAAATAAGTAATCGTTTGGTAACAAACCTTTACGGCATTGTTAACATTATATAACAAGAGGTGCTCAACTAAATAAATTGTGGGATTATATTTTCTTTATAATTAAGACATTCATCTATATTGTAAAAATAACCTTGGATTAGCCATTTTTTATATATTTACTAAATCTCTTTTAATTAGGCTTATCGAACTAAAAAATATTTTATTACTTTACTGATTAAAACATCATTTAACAAACGATTACTTAACCCTGCAATTTAAACTAATATACAATAAGAATAGAATATCAATTTAAATAATCCTAATTATAATAATTGATAATTGGCCACTTGATATATATGTGTTTCCATATAGACTCCTTTTCAACTTAAAAAAATAAATACAAAATACACATTTTACAAATTACATGAAGATAGGCATAAGCAATGAATAAGTCTTTATTATTTGAACATATTCAGAACGATAAAACCTAAAAGGCTGCTTATTTCTCACTCATTATTTATTCTCTTTAAATTCTATCCACTTCTTTCCCATCTAAGTGGTTATAAGTATACTTGGAAATCATAAAAAGCTAAAATTGTTGAAAAACAAGTCCTTTGAGTCTCCGATACTGTCGCCTTGAGAGTTGGGAAAATTATATTAAATGAATATTCATATTTTTCTTGCACCGTCAGGAAAAAGTGCAGGAGAAAGTTATTCGACTTATCATTTGATATTTATTTTATGGACCGAATTAAATAAGAACCTCAATTTTTTATGATTGTGGTTAAATGATCTTGTAATGCACTGACTATGTTATACTCAAGAATAATGGAGGTAAGGAATAAATTATTGACAATAATAATATTGACGACTTCTAAACTTCAAAGATTATAAGTGAACTAGCTGTAAATCGGTTTTCCACGCTCCTGTGGGATTTGATCGAAATCCTTTCTTAGCGCATGCTACGTCATAACATCTACCTGTATGCCAAATTGCCAAATTTCAGCCCGATTTGTCTAACGGTTTGGACTGTGCGTTGATAGATCACTATGTCAGTCAGTCAGTCAGTCCGTCACTCAGACACCTTTTAATTGTTCCTTAAAGCTTTAAAAACAACATTTATGTAATTAAGGAATTGCTTATTATAATAAAGAATTGCGAATTCATGGTTGGTTTAAGTATAATTAATTTAATCTTTACGTTTGTTAAAATTAAATGAATATATTCCTTACAAAAAACATTGTAATGCTTTCAGGCTTCATGTATTCGGGAATGGTGTTTATTACACTAAAGGGACCGACCTGCCTACTGTCCATTAGATCCCAGTGCTTGTTGTTGAGAAGTCACATTTATCTCCAGGGACAAGCCATTCGCGGTATTTATTAACCGACTTTCAAAAAATGGAGGGGGTTATCAATTCGACCGTATTTTTTTATGTTACCGCATATCTTGACGTTTTATGGACTGATTTTTATTGACTTTACTGATTTTTATATTTAACTCTAAGTCTGAGACTAAATTGTGCCTAGATAATGTGATTACTCTTCACAGGTCACTAAAAAGAAAAAAATAATAACTTTTTGAAAAAAAATACAACCGACTTCCTCACTCTAAAAACAGAAAATAACTTTTATTTTATTTTTGTTTAAATCTTTACAAAGTCTTTATCTATTTTCAATTTAAAAAGAATTTTTAAAATCGGTCCAGTAGTTTTTGTGCCTATTCATGCCTATTCATTCATTATGCCATATTATATACAACCAGACAAACGAAGGTTATAAACTCCCTCTATCAATGGTCTATCTAACGTAAAGATATTTTCTTCAAATCGGCCCATTACTTTCATTACAATCAAACAAACAAACAAAGTTTTCCTCTTTTAATATGTATTACAGACACTAATATTATATTATAACTTTTTATAAATATTTTAAATCGTCCCCTTATCTGAACAGAACTAATTGCTAGAACAGTACATGATAGCACAGCGCTCTACATTACGTCTCATTCAACTGAGCAAGAAGCAATTAATCTATGTACCAGCTGACGCCGACTAACGGCTTTGTCGGCTATGGGTTACATATTTCAAACTCAGATGTACTATTAATAATAATGTCTTTCTGGATTTCAGTGTCTACTAACTGCGTAAGTTATACTTTGATCCACATGAGGTGTAGTCTTAAATTTTCTCTTATAAAATGATGGTATAGAAGGCCGACAAAACCGGAGAAAAATCAGACACCGGACTTTAGGTGCTTTCCTATGCACAATAATGTAACATTAAAAAATAAATAAAATATACGAGTCAGGGTTGTTACTGAGGATTGTAAGTTTGATAAATTCCAATTACATTTTCTACTAAAAGTTACAAGTAACGGCTACAACAATACACATTACGTCTCATTCAATTGAGCAAGGAGCAATTAATCTATGTACCAGCTGACGCCGACTAACGGTTTTGTCGGCTATGGGTTACATATTTCAAACTCAGATGTACTATTAATAATAATGTCTTTCTGAATTTCAGTGTCTCACTAACTGCGTAAGTTATATTTTGGTCCTCGTAAGGTGTAGTCTTACATTTTCTCTTATAAAATGATGGGATGGAAGGCCGACAAAACCGGAGAAATCAAACATCGGACTAGTGACTTTAGGTGCTTTTAAATGCACAATGTAACATTAATAAATAAATAAAAAATACGAGTCAGGGTTGTAACTAAGGATTTATTATTTGATAAATTCCAATTACATTTTCTACTGAAAACTAGAATTAATGGCTACAATAATACATTATAGTACTGTGCTATATATTACGTCTCATTCAACTGAGCAAGGGGCAATTAATTAAGTGGGTTATAGATTTCTCTAGTGTACTATATACTATCAACTTAGTTTTGATGCATGTATTTATATCAATCATATTATGTATATACTTTAAATCGAAAATTTTATCAGAAACTAGGAAACTGCGCAAGTATACGGCACATATGTAAACATAGGTACATTACTATTACTTTGTTTAATGATCTTAGTATAACGTTTTATAGAAATACCCTCTCCATATCTACCCATTAATAGGCACCCTACTCCTTACGTCGGGTTGCCATGATAGTAAACTCAGGTTTATTTTTATTTATTTATTTATCCTTTGTCGCACTGACAATAATATAAAAAGCTTAAAACTTAGACTTAAATTTTAACAATAGGCGGCCTTATCGCTAAGGAAGCCATTTCTTCCAGACAACCATTAGTACAGAGAGAATGAATTTATCAAAGCTAATAAATACGAAATCATAACAAACATTTTACGAATAGCTGAAAAAGGCTATAACAGTACAAGATAACTGTCTTGTTCAAGAGAGCAAGGAGCAATTAATCTATGTACCAGCTGACACCCTGACTAGTGGCTTTGTCAGCAATGGGGAAATAGTTCAAACTTAGTTCTGCTGCTTGTAATATTAATAATTGTTCCTGAATTTCAGTGGCTAATGTTAGGAACTGTTGAAAGTTTATAAAAGTGTGCAATGGTCTTGCCATTCCTATCATATTCTCCAATAAATGTACCCGGTTTTTGAACTCTCTCCCCCTGAAAAAGGACCTTCGAAACTCTTCGAAACTGTCGGGGTAAAACAAGTGAGTTTTAAAACCATGAACATTAAAATCTAATAATATGTCTTACTAATCGTTTCGTTAATATAATCTCCAAGGTGCTACAACCTCAACGTTTGATTGTCTATTAGCTTATTACTGATGATTTAATCAATTTATTAAATCTTAATAATTTTGCTTTTCAGCGCCAATCCCAGCTCACAAGGACTTCTCAATGATCATTAGAACGACAAAATAAGAGAGAAAAATAACAACTATAACATAAATAGTTATCGAAACACGTGTTTAGCGTCAAACAATAAAGTTAATAAATATTATATTAAAGTATAACAACGAACTATTATTTAATATTGAATCGAACCTTGTCCCATGTAGACTGAGTCTGAGACTATTATTAATATTCCCTTTAATAATGCTAGATGTGTACAGTTATAAGTAGTTCTGAGTAATATTAATTATTTATACTGAGAGCTTTTAGTGCCATTTAGTTCCGCTCTCAATAAGAAAAGTTTGGATAGCTTGGCTAATTTTAATAACTCACTTCGCTTCAGTGTTTAAAGGCTCTGGTAAAATAAATAATAATGATATATACACAAGCTTCATAGCTGTAAGTAACTTGGGGTAAAACTTCTGAAGTTTTTAAAGAAATTGCCAATTTATCTATACTAATATTATAAAGAGAAAAATTTTGTTTAATTGTATTGAATATATGCTCAAAAACTACTGGACCTATTTAAAAAAATCTCACCATTCGAAAGCTATATTATTCACGAGTAACATAGGCCTATTTTTTCAACAATGAAATATATATATTTCATTGTTGAAAAAATAGGGTTCCGTAATATATTTGGAGTTTCTGGACACAAGCTGTAAAGATCAACCAGTAAAGTACTTATAGGCCATATAACATTATGCTACGAAAGCGAAACCGCGGTTACAGCTATCACATATAAGTACGATTTCACTTCGAGCTTCAACAATAAGACTCACAGTTATATAAGCTAATTGTGAACCGAGACTAGTATTAATATCCCGTTAAATTCTAGATGTTTGCAGTTATAAGTAGTTCTGAGTTATATTAATTATTTATAGCGAAAGCTTTCAGTGCTATTTAGTCCCGCTTTCAATAAGGAAACTTTGGATGGGCTTGAAGCTAATTGAAATCACTACCCGTCTTGGCGTCGCTCGGAGTAACAGAATAAAAAATTAAATAAAAATATATTCATTGACAAAACACCACACAGTAACACACACATTAGGATAAATATAAAATAAATACACAGAAAAAGAACTATAACTAGAGAAAAAGTATATAATATAATAATAATAAAAGCTTTATTTCCCACACAAATTACATCTTTTATAAGTTAATTTTACATATAAACTAATCTTGAAAAAAGTTATTGTTATTAGGTGAAAAGCAATATTAAAAAGAGTAAAAAATAATAATAATAAAATAAGATACTGTGCGGCTGTTGTCAAAGGGAGCTGACTCAGATATATGCTGCGATGAAGGGCTCATTCGCAGCGCTGGTTTTCAGTGACTATTAAATTAAAAGACAGAAAAACGTATGCGGTCCTATATTTCTTGCTCTCGTTCTCATATTCTTTGTGTTGTTAGGGATATTCAAAAACGATACTTAAAATCAGTTGATTAGGTTGCACTTTTGAACTATCTCGTGCAAACCTTCGTTGATACTAACTGTAACTAACTATTAAAGTTATAAGATCTATCATTTACAATATTAATAATTATATATTCCTGTCCAATTCTTGTCTTTCTACTGTTATAGGTGTTCATATTCTGAAAAGAATAGGCAGAAAATTGTGTCTACTATCAGGATGTTTGTATTTAGTATAAAAAATGTTGTTTACCATTCATGTACAATTCATATTACAAGCTTTGCTTAGTTTGAGACTAAATGATGTTGTGTTTCATATCCCAGAATACCTATTTATTAATTTTATTATTCACATAAACAAATAGAAATCGCTTAAAAATTCCATTGAGTGACGCCCAAATCGTCACGTGAATTTTATAATTTCTTAACAATATTATGCGAACAACTACGTCAGTATAAATTAAAAAGTATTGCAGAAATAAAACAATTATTCAATTTGCATAATTATTTATTAGCTAAACTAATTTATTCATACCAACTACTTTTATTTACATTGTTCAATTAGATATGTATTCACAATCTATTCACTAAAACTAACTAAAAGTCAAATTTTTCGTGTTTATAAAAACTTTTTATTCCTATTTCTTAAAGATATGAATATTGTGAATAAGTTTTTTTGTCAATAATAATACTTATTGTTTGTTGGAATAAAATTCAAATAAACAAGCAATAAAAATAAAAGTAAATCACCTTATATACGCCACAGAAAATAAAATAATTGTAAGATCTAGGTATATTTAATAGTTTGTGATAATTTCTATAAAGAAAATTAAAAAAAAATGCAAAACCTTTATCATTGTAGTACAGTCCATTAATAAATTCTCATAATGATTATAGCATAAATGTAATTATAATATGTAATTTATTCACTCATCATTTATATTGGAATTAGAAATTACACGATAATTAAGTCTTGTGTAATAAAATAATTTATCGACTAGCTATTTTAAGAATAGACTAGAAAAATCGATAAAAGAATTTATTTTTAATTCATAAGGTATTGCTAACCTTTTTCTCAAAATAGCAATGAAATTCTTCATTTACATATCAATCATTTCAAATAAACTTACATCAATGAAATCAAACACAGATAATAATACATACAGCATAGTGATATATTGCATATAAGATAGATCACTTGATATGAAATCCACAGATAACATACTGCAATATTAATACTAATGCCAGTAAACTGGACTAATTTATGAAGATCTGCTTGATGGATCACGAATAATGCATATTGTCTTAATTACATTATAAATGATATTGAAACGATTAATATTGATAATTGATATTGGAATGGTTCGAGAATAAACACTACTTATTAAATGATAAATAAATGATTATAATGAAGGTGTATTAATAAATAAAACAACTTTAAATTACTTTGTTGATTTAGGGTGTAGTATTATGGTGAATGAAATGAGTAAACACTGTTCTTGCCTATTGTTTATTGCGAAAATTACAAATTCTATATTTTGTGTTTTGAAATATTATATGGGTATTTCAACATAAATCGAATGAATAATTCTTTAATAAAGTTGCCAAATTCACTAACGATGGTTTATGAAAATTAGGGTCATTTAATGAAAAATAAAAATTATTTATTGCGAAAGTTACACCTATATTTATCACTACATATCAGTACAGTTACACAAAGATGAAGTCAGGGTTTTGGCAACAGTCGCTCCTCTTGTCCAGCGTCTGTGCCCGCAGCCACTTGCCGTGGCAATGCGGTGCGACGAGCGCATAGAAGCGTGTAGTATTCAGACATGAATAACAAAATTGCTAATAATGTTACGAAAGATTATGTGGGTTTATCAATATAAATTGAAGGAATAATCCTTTAGTTAAGTCAATATGCAATTTTTAGGTTTTAAAATGACGATGGTTCTAGAAATTAGGGTAATTTAATGAAAAATAAATGATGTTCCTATTATTTATTTCGAAAGTTAGACCTATATTTATTGCTACATATCAGTACAGTTACACAAAGATGAAGTCAGGGTTTTGGCAGCAGTCGCTCCTCTTGTCCAGCGTCTGTGCCCGCAGCCACTTGCCGTGGCAATGCGGTGCGACGAGCGCATAGAAGCGTGTAGTATTCAGATACGAATAACAAAATTGATCACAATGTTACGAAAGATTATGTGGGTATATCAATAAATTAAAGGAATAATCTTTTAGTTAAGTGTTACAATATGCAATTTTCAGGTTGTAAAATGACGATGGTTCTAAAAATTAGGGTAATTTAATGAAAAATAAAAATTGTCGGTCCTATTATTTATTGCGAAAGTTACACCTATATTTATTGCTACATATCAGTACAGTTACACAAAGATGAAGTCGGGGTTTTGGCAACAGTCGCTTCTCTTGTCCAGCGTCTGTGCCCGCAGCCACTTGCCGTGGCAATGCGGTGCGACGAGCGAATAGAAGCTAGGATTGTCAGGGCACGAATAACGAAATTGCTACAAATGTTTCGAAAGATTGTGGGTTTATCAATGTAAATTGAAGGAATAATACTTAAGTGAAGTCGACAATATGCAATATTTAGGTTGTAAAATGACGATGGTTCTAAAAATTAGGGTAATTTAATGAAAAATAAAAATTTTCGGTCCTATTATTTATTGCGAAAGTTACACCTATTTATTGCTACATATCAGTACAGTTACACAAAGATGAAGTCAGGGTTTTGGCAGCAGTCGCTCCTCTTGTCCAGCGTCTGTGCCCGCAGCCACTTGCCGTGGCAATGCGGTGCGACGAGCGCATTGAAGCGTGTAGTATTCAGACACGAATAACAAAATTGCTAACAATGTTACGAAAGATTGTGGGTTTATCAATAGAAATTGAAGGAATAATACTTAAGTGAAGTCGACAATATGCAATATTTAGGTTGTAAAATGTCGATTGTTTATGAAAATTAGGGTAAATTAATGAAAAATAAAAATCGTCAGTCCTATTATTTATTTCGAAAGTTAGACCTATATTTATTGCTACATATCAGTACAGTTACACAAAGATGAAGTCAGGGTTTTGGCAACAGTCGCTCCTCTTGTCCAGCGTCTGTGCCCGCAGCCACTTGCCGTGGCAATGCGGTGCGACGAGCGCATAGAAGCGTGTAGTATTCAGACACGAATAACAAAATTGCTGACAATGTTACGAAAGATTATGTGGGTATATCAATAAATTGAAGGAAGAATCCTTTAATTAACAATATAAATTGAAGGAATAATCCATTAGTTAAGTCGACAATATGCAATATTTAGGTTGTTAAATGACGATGGTTTATAAAAATTAGGGCAATTTAATGAAAAATAAAAATCGTCGGTCCTATTATTTATTGCGAAAGTTACACCTATATTTTATTGCTACATATCAGTACAGTTACACAAAGATGAAGTCAGGGTTTTGGCAGCAGTCACTCCTCTTGTCCAGCGTCTGTGCCCGCAGCCACTTGCCGTGGCAATGCGGTGCGACGAGCGCATAGAAGCGTGTAGTATTCAGACACGAATAACAAAATTGCTAACATGTTTCGAACGATTATGTGGGTATATCGATAAATTGAAGGAATAATCCTTTAGTTAAATCAATATGCCATTTTTAGGTTGTAAAATGTCGATTGTTTATGAAAATTAGGGTAATTTAATGAAAAATAAAAATTGTCGTTCCTATTATTTATTGCGAAAGTTACACCTATATTTATCACTACATATCAGTACAGTTACACAAAGATGAAGTCAGGGTTTTGGCAGCAGTCGCTTCTCTTGTCCAGCGTCTGTGCCCGCAGCCACTTGCCGTGGCAATGCGGTGCGACGAGCGCATAGAAGCGTGTAGTATTCAGACACGAATAACAAAATTGCTAACGAAAGATTATGTGGATATATCAATAAATTGAAGGAAGAATCCGTTAATTAAGTCGACGATATGCAATATTTAGGTTGTTAAAATGACGATGGTTTATAAAAATTAGGGCAATTTAATGAAAAATAAAAAAATGTTCCTATTATTTATTCCGAAAGTTACACCTATATTTATCACTACATATCAGTACAGTTACACAAAGATGAAGTCAGGGTTTTGGCAGCAGTCGCTCCTCTTGTCCAGCGTCTGTGCCCGCAGCCACTTGCCGTGGCAATGCGGTGCGACGAGCGCATAGAAGCGTGTAGAGTGTCCGGGCACGCCGTGGCCGCTGCAGCGCCATTTAAGGTCACGTTTGAGCGCTGCGGCTTCGCACATTACGCATATTGTGTTACCTGGTACGAAATAAATGCTGTATAATACGTGGAATTACCTGGTACAAACATGCCGTGTTATATATACGTGTATGAATACGTGGAATTATTAAAGTGTTCGGTAAGGAATTTTTATACTTATTTTAAGAGGCTTTTACTTGTAGAGTATGCCAGCCCAAGGATGTTTTGATGCCTTTACTTTACTTTACAATTGAAATAATTGTTAGTTTATTAAAGTTTTTTTAATATTAATTATACGAAACCTTGAGTTTCAATTATATTTCTGCCTACTTTAAGAGTATCATTAAATATTTGTAATATAGGCATAGGATAGATAACTGACAAATCTAATTCTAATATAAGTAAATATTTTTAATTTGCAACCCAATTTACTGTTACTGACACCTGGTTTTTACATTATAAATTTATAATTCCACACCATTTTCACTTCCTACGCCAGAGTAAGTTCTAAATCTCAGTACTTTCGAAACATATATTTATTTTAATAAAAAAGTCTTACCTTCTCTTAAAGCCTTATAATCAGAATCAGTATGGCACGCTTTTGATACCTTCACCACTTCAAATTGTACACAATACCTGCAAATAACTTTATATTAACAGTTGAAAAGTTTATGAATATTATAATTTTGGAATTAAAGCCAGAAAGTTTAATGTCTTTAGTAAGCCCTTCATTAAATTCTCTGTGAATTTGAATTTTATTGTAATAAATTTCCTTTTAAATAATTTATCCAATAAATAACTAAGCTTCAAGTTGACGGAATTTTATTTTGGAATAAAAGTTAGTTTCACTATTTATAACCCAAGAACGGCTGAATCGATTTAGCTGAAAATTGGTTGGTTGCTTAGAACTGTTTGTAAGATAATATTTAACGCGGAGGTCTCACGTTAAAAAGTATCACATGCCTTTTCTCGGGTTTCAAACTATCTCTGTTCAAAGTTTCATTCAAATCGGTTTAGGCGTAAAGAAGAGGACAGACAGACAGAGTTACTCTAGAATTTATAATAATTAATAATTATATTATATATTATTAGTAAGGATAACTTACTCTCTATGTGAGTTAGATTCAGGGTCATCAGGGTTCCGAAGTCTCAGGTTCTTCCTGATGTCCACGGTATCATTGGAGTGACGGCTGACTGATAGTACTCCTGGTAGAATCATCGCTGTTTCCTCTGAACCAATAAAACAATTAAATTTTTACACTGCCCGTACACCTTTCTTTAACATTCTCTCTTTACTAAAGATTGTATGGAAGAAATCGCTTAAATGCAATAAAGGATAAATAAGTACATAGTTTAAATTCCTACAGCAGGGGTCACCAAATGGCGGAACGCGGTTCGGATCCGTACCGTAGTCTATTTTATGCGCTTGGCACGCTCGTCGTTGCACCAGAAAGGGACAATGTCTGCCGCCGTGTGCCGCGGCTTGCAAGACAAAATGTATGAGAACTTGTTATATAACTTACCTCGTAAAGGCACGTCGCTATCAGCAGTGCACCCATGGTGCGCTTAGCACGCTCATCGCTGCACCAGTGAGGGACAATGTCTGCCGCCGTGTGCCACAACTTGCAAGACAAAATGTATGAGAACTTGTTATATAACTCACCTCGTAAAGGCACGTCACTATCAGCAGTGCACCCATGGTGCGCTTGGCACGCTCGTCGCTGCACCAGTGAGGGACAATGTCTGCCGCCGTGTGCCGCGGCTTGCAAGACAAAATGTATGAGAACTTGTTATATAGCTCACCTCGTAAAGGCACGTCGCTGTCAGCAGTGCAACCATGGTGGGCTTGGCACGCTCGTCGCTGCACCAGTGAGGGACAGTGTCTGCCACCGTGTGCCGCGGCGTGCAAGACTGTCCGACTTCGAACCATGCTACCAGAGCCGCAAGATGTGTCGCACTCAGACCATTCGCCCCAACTGGATACTACGCAGTCGAGTACTGTAACAAATATTGGTTATGATAATTTATTTTAACAAGATTGTTTATAATTGATTGATCGAGATTGTTAAGAAGAAATATTTAGGCAAAATTGTATATCCTACTAATGTTATAAATGCGATAGTTTGTGCGGATGTATGTATGTTTGTTACTCTTTCACGCAAAAACTACTAAACCGATTATGTTGAAACTTGGAATTCATATAGGTAAGGGTTCAGAACAACATATAAACTACTTTTAACCCTGGAGTTGTCACGGGATCAGACGTTACGCGAGAGAAACCGCGAGCACGGCGATTAAAAACATAAATGCATTAATATTATTAGTAATAAGTTCTAAAATGGCATTTTAAAGTTGCCACCATTAGAATGTATTTATTGCTCTAAAATAGTGGTGCTAATAAATATAATATCGTTAAATGAGGTAGCTAATGGCCCATAAAACCAGATAACCATTACTCGAAGTCGACACGGAAAGTTCGTTTTATTGCATTCGTGCAAGAATGGAGTGCTGATATTATATATGTGCTGCAAGTGAGTATTTAGTACCTGTAAGGTTTAATATACTCAGGATAGAATCGAGGGGAAAGTAGAAACGCAGGGTTCAGTTCGGAGCGAACTACTAGTTATTACAAAATATTGCCAATTCGAAAATTCATGGATTCACTTTATTATTATTATTTTACCACGCCCCGCTTTCACCCGTGCATGTAACTTCTGATCCCGTGAGAATTTCGGGATTAGCTAACGAACCATATATGAATACCAAGTTTCATCACAATCGGTTCAGTAGTTAATGCGGGCAAGAGAAACAAACACACATGAATGTATATCCTCGCGGTATAATATTAGTAGGATAAGAACGACATTTATACATAGATATAGAAAAGCTTAGGAACCCCATGAGATTTATCAAAATGATGGACGATTTTATTATATACAACGTTGACAGTTTTTCTGTAGTGTATTTAGTATCAGCATTGCACCCGTGCGAAGCCGGGGCGGGTCCTAGTCTTAATAAATAAGAATAAATTATCGCCACTACAATTTATTGATCTAAAATAGTGTTCGCATTAAATTTAACACGAATGAGGAACGTAATGGTCCATAAAGCCAGATGACCATTTGTCAGAGTCGACACCGATAGTTCGTTTTATTGCGTTCTGCAGGTATGGAGTAATATCGTTCTACAAGTTGCTACATTTAGTACTTTTACTGTATATAGAGATAAAAAGTCCATCTATATACCTATTACTAGGTAAGCTCCTTTCACTCGCGTATATATCGCGTTACCGTAGGATTAGGGATAAAAACTATCCTATATCATTCCTGGGGTTTCAAAGAATCTTTGTACAAAATTTCATCCAAATCGGTCTTGTAGTTGCGGATTCCTTTCTCGTCCTGTTCTATTCCTCTCTTTGCTATCATTCCTCTTCTTATCCTCTCCCCTACTTTCAAGCCGGCAAGGCATATGCGATACTGATATTGTAGATGCCCATTGCCCAGCAGTTTGGGCTGGGCGTTCATAGATGACTATATCATTCAATTGAGTTTTATATACAGGTAATAAATGAAACATCTTTTGGGGGATGATAGCCGAGCTAATAATCTATCAAAAAAACCCAATATATGTCAAATGAAAATATCACTGTTTTTGAGATATTGAGTATTTTGTTTTTGACCTGTATATAGATTTTGGCAGTAATATTAAAAAAAACATAAGCCCGATATTTTTATAATCTACTTTAGTTCTTTTTTCATTCCAGTAAAACGGGCCTTTCCGACCCACTGGGCGGACGGAAAATAGCAGTCACTCGGAACTAACAGCCTCCACATAAATGCAATAATTAATATTTATTTTAAAACTTTTTACATATTGCCGTGGAGATCCTTGCGTTTCTAAAAATATATATATTTTCATCAGGCAAGTTCTTTGGAATATGTTCGACTTTGAAATAATATTTTATAATAATGTAGAATTGGGGTTTTTCTTTTTCGGAGATATTTGACTTTTATTGCATCGTCGTTGATTTACACTTTAATTGATTAATGGTTAAAATCGTAAAAAAATATTATGCATATTAATAAAATCTATTTTCTTAGTTGACGTACCTAATGTTTCTGACTATATTTTTCTCTAACTAAATAATTCAAAACAATTTATAAGAATTACCATTCAGTCATGTGTGTAAATTCTATAAAATGGTTATTATGCCGGCCAGCGGCGCCGTGAAATTGAGTCCAAGATTCCGGATTGAAGCTTCAATTCACCCTTTGTCGCTTCCCGATTTCAAAACATGAATCTCGAAAAGGCTCGTAACTAAACTAAACAGTGTGCCACGGCTTGAGAAAGATTAGGATTATTTTCTTCTTTCTCCTGCCCTTATCTTACTAGGTAGACACGGCACATCATGTATTTTTCTTCCATACTCCTCTATCAGCCATCAGCTCACACTCATCTTTATGCACATAATTCATACACACTTTCTTCGGGAGAGCGAAGGGAGACTACCTCTCATATCCACGTTCATGAACCCCGGTATGGGTAAAATTGTTAATGTTTTTGCAGTTTCGCCAGGGATCTATTCCCCATCCTTATTTCTCCATCATCAATCTTTTCTTTAAGCCCTGAGGACCGGTAAAGTATGAACACAATACCCATGGGGAGAGCTTGGGTTATAGTTATCAATGTATATCATGACCACGCTTTGTTACTTGTTCTACTGTAAAGTAAATATAAATTAAATTTCAGGTAACTTTAAGTTCAGTGAAATTAATATTTTATAACATAGTAAAATTAAATAACATATCAGAACATAATTATTTATTTCATTATTGCCATTTATTTTAAAGTAGTGGCTTGACGCGAGCAGCCCCGAGCGAGAAATAAATAGTATAAATACTGTATAGTATAGTATAGTAAAATAGTAAAAAGAACTATATATTTCTATTAAAAATGCAACAATACATTCTATTAAGCCTAGGCATTTTCATAACATTTTCCTTCTTTTTTAAGGATCCCACATTCATTACCTAAATTTCACCCTTGTCGGAAAGAATCTTACTAATAAGGGCATTCCGATGGAATCGATCATCAAGAACGAAACCATTACTATAATGATTCCAAAAATGTTCTTAAAATTCTTTTATCTAACAGCACTTTATTTAATGACCGCTTATTTATACTGCCGTTGTTTTTAATCGCTTTACTGACGTTCAGAAATGGCCCTTTTGTTGGACACGGAAATGTTTCTGAAACTCTTTTAATTTCGCTCCAAGGATATGTAGATTAGATTTTGTTTTGGGTTTAATAACTATGTAAAAATATAAATTACAATTATATTTAACTTTTATTCAATCCCTTTAGTTAAACATTAAAAATCATCACAAGCTCCAAAAATACCAAAGCTATCTTAGATCCTTCAAAGACCAAATAAATAGAACCAAAATAAAAACATGCAGTTCTAAATTTTGTCGAAGAATAAATAAAAAATAAATATTGCTGGACATTTAGCACAGCGCCATCTAGTCCCCAACTAAGCAAAGCTTGTACTATGTATACTAGAAAACTGATAGACATACTTAAACATACTTTATGTAAATACATACTATCGATATATCACAACCGTAGAAAATTACAATGTTAATCACATGATAACTTTCTGCTCGTGGGGATCGAACCCACACCCTCCGGTGCAATAGACCATTGCTGAACCACTGCGCCAATCGGGTCGTCCTAATACCTTTATTAAGTATGTTGTTTTCGGTATCAAACTTTACTATACGTTTTACGCTTTCTGAAAGGGTCTTTTGTGCATTCATGACACGGGAAAATGTTTCTGAAACTGTGATTATTTCGCTCACGGCGAATGTTGAGTAAACAGATTTCAGGTTGTTTTCTGAATGGATTTAAATGTAGATGTAATATTTTTTTATTATTGTCCCATTTTTTTAAACCAATGAAAGCAAACCATAAAAGTCTGCACGCTAAACTTATCGTAGGCATTATAATTTTTATAGAACAAATAGTCTTTTTTAAATACCATAAATTAAGATTTAAAACTTTAGCTGATCGAAATATATTATCTTTCTATACTAATATAATAAAGAGGAAATATTTGTTTGTATTGAATAAGCTCCGAAACTACAGGACCGATTTGGATGAAATTTTGTACAGAGATTCTTTGAAACCCCAGAAATGACATAGGAGAGTTTTTATCGAGAAAATCCTACGGGATATATACGCGGGTGAAACCGCGGAGCTCAGCTAGTAGTAAAAAAGGTGGGAAAGTCAGTTAAAACCAGCGGCTTTTTAACTCCTTCAAGATATGCGTTTAAGATTTTGATGTTTTCAGTACTACTTAATTTGAATTCTGACGCCTAGAGCAGGTTCCTTTGTTCACAATTCAGGGACACGGGAAAACGTCGCCGAAACTCTTTTAATTTCGCTCGAGGAATGTTGAATGTATTTAAGACTGTTTTCTCAAAGATGTAAGAGCGATGTTAATGTAACGATATTGTTTTTGTTTTATTATTAAGTATTGTTTTGAAAATAAACTATTCACAATTGTATTTTCTTGTGTTTTTGTTAAGAAACCTGGTTTAAAAATAATTTAAAAAGTATTTTATTAATATTAACAACTGTACAGAATGTTACTCTTTCAGGGAACCTGATGTTATGATATTGACCATCAAACTGTAAAAATAGATGTTTCATCGCATTGAAATATCTTACTTCGTACTATATTATAAATGTTAAAGTTTGGATGTTTAGATGTGTGTCAATGTCAATCAATGACTTAACGGATTTTGATGAAAATTCTTATACAGATAGGATATTAGATGGATTGGGTGATAAAATTTATTGCTCTATAGCAGGGTTGGGCAACCGGTTGATCGCAACTATCGATCCAATCGTTCGTATCAAAAAATATAAATACGTAAAACACTCTGCATAACTTAATTACTTAATTACCAACTGCTGCATCATCTCGTATAATATTTCAGTCACCGTTCTGTCACGTTAATATTATGTCTTTTACACTTCATAGAAGGCAAAGCTGTCTTAAATTTTGTCGCTGTTATAGGTAGATCACATTCGCTGTCGTCGGTGAAAAATCGAGGTACTTCTTCTACTTCTTAGGTCTATACAAGATGGACACCCCTTCTCTTCATCTAATATTACACCAGCGAAGCCTTGGGCAGCAGCTAGTATTCTTATATTTAAAAGAAATAAAAGAAATAATCGAAATGCGCAGTTGGTAAATAACCGTACCCAAACTTCACAATATGTGATAAGATTTATCGACATCGACATGTTTCGCGTCTTTCAACTTATAACAAAAACATTATTTAAGTATACACTTGGTTAATAATGCAAATCTATTCTATAATATTAATATAATAAGAAATATTGGTTTGTTTGTTTTGTATTGAATATGCTCCAAAATGACACGACTGATTTGGATTAAATATTGTACAGAGTTTTTTTTGGAACCCGAGGAATGCCATAGGATAGTTTTTAATCCGAAAATACTACGGGAACGAAATATATAGGCGGGTGAAACCGCGGAGCTTAGCTAGTCTACACGAATATTATAAAGAGGAAAATTTTGTTTGTTTGGTTGTAATGAATATGTTCGAAAACGACTTGATCGTTTAAAAATTATTTCACTCAAAAACTACTGATTGTAAAACATTCTTTAACCATTCGAAAGCTACATTATCCACAAGTAACATAGGCTATATTTTATAGGTTATATACATACTCGTATAACGTTATACTACGGAAGCGAAGCCGCGCGGATCAGCTAGTAATTAATCTATACTAATAATATTATAAAGCTGAAGAGTTTGTTTGTTTGAACGCGCTAATCTCAGAAACTACTGGTTCGAATTGAAAAATTATTTTTGTGTTGATTAGACCATTTATCGAGGAAGGCTATAGGCTATAATTAAGTTTATGCTACGGGAGTGAAGCCGCGCGGAACAGCTAGTATATCTACTAAAGGTGAACTAACTTATAATAATGATTAACAAGAAATGTAATTAATTTTAAAAATATATTGTATATTTTCGTACTAAAAACATACTGTTCAAACTAGCAATATTGTTATATAAAATATTGGTAAAAAAACATCACGCTGTATAAAATATATTTTCACCTAATAACACTCATGGGCAGGCACTTAAGGTCCGTATCCAACAAAAGTTCAATTAACATGATTAATTGCGTCGTGATTAAAATCCAATTATGTTTGTACACGATAACAAACAACGTAACGAAAACATGTTCGAATGTACCGTATGTATTATTTTTATTAACCTCTTTAGGAAGTTTCAGTTTCACTGAGCCAAAGCAAATTATTTTTACGTTCTCAAAAATGTTCTCAATCTGATTACAAAATCAAGTAATGTAATAAAAGGATCTAACACCCGTATTCTAATACGTATCTCGAGCATTCCTCGACTTCACTCAACCTCTGTCAACGAAAATTTGCATTCTGAGTCAGAAAAAAACTCTACTAACTCACGTTAAGAAAAGCTCGGAGAAAATTTAACTTTCGATCTATTTATTAAAATATTATATTTTTATGTTATGAATTTCCTATTAAAATTTGTCATACGTCGTATTTGACGTAACCTGAGTGGATGTAAAATTAAGGTAACTTCTTTGAATACGGGTGTAAGTGTAAAACCATTTGTTTCTCAATCTTATTTATATTTGACACATATTTTATGATATACTAGCTGTTCCGCACGGATTCGCTCCCGTAGCTGGTATGTAGCTTATTTTTATCAGGGATAATGTAGGATTCCAATTGTAAAAGAATTTTTCAAATCGATCCAGTAGTTTCGAAACCTGTTCAATTCAAACAAACAAAAATCAAATCTTTGTTCTTAATTAATTTAAAACTCTTTAAATAATCAAAACAATTTGAATATTTCAAAATTATAACATCCTGTATAATATATATTTTCACACAACTGAACTCATGGGAAGGCACTTAAGGTCCGTATTTCCAACAAAAGTTCAATTAACATGATTAATTGCGTTGTGATTAAAACCCAATTATATTCACACGAAATAACAAACACTCTATATAAAACAAAGACGGTTATAATTCGAGCTGTGCTGTACCAATTCGGTAGAAAGTTTGTAGGGAGATAGCTTAGGACCAGGAGAAGGACATAGAATACTTTTAATCCGGGAAATCTCACAGGAACGGGCTATATTAGCGAAACCTAGCATCCCAGGTTAGTATAGTATAACAATAAACAAATCACGTTCAAAGACCCAAAACAACCTTTATTATAGTACTTGATGATTAGCGCGGTTCCCGTTGCATAATCTTTTAATATATATAAATTACGTGTCACAGTGTGTGTCCGCGATGTACTTCTAAACTACTTAACCGATTTTAACCAAATTTTACACCCGTGTGCAAGTAGATCCAACTTGAAAGATAGAATAGTAGTCCACGCATGCGAAGCTACGGGCGTAAAGCTAGTGTTGTATAGACTATGTTACTCGTGGATGTGAGTTGCTTTGAATCAATCTACCCTAATATTATAAAGAGGAAAACTTTGTTTGTTTGGTTATAATGAATAGGCTCAAAAACTACTGGACCGATTTAAAATTTCATTCACCATTCGAAAGCTACATGATCCACGATTAACAGGTTATATAACATTATGCTACGCGAGCGAAGCGTAACACAGTATTATATAATATTAAATAGATGTTCCCTTTTTTCTTTAAAAATTCTCACTGAAAAGACTTGAAAGTATATTGCATCTAAAAGCGAAGTTATAAAAGATCTGAGAGGCAAATGAAATTGTTCCAGTTCCAGTTGATAGGTACGGCAGAAATAAGTTCCAGTGGAGAGTAATTGCTCTATATTGCATTTATTGGGTGCTTATTTTAAAAACGTTCGACAAATTTTAACGTTTGAAGTTTTTAATGTAAGCGCACTTGGTGAGTTCTGGTTGTATACGTAAGGTTTCTAAGATATCCTAATAATATAAAGCAGAAGTGTTTGTTTGAACGCGTTAATCAAAGGAATTATTGACCCAATTTGAAAAAATGTTTTTGTGATAGATTGACCTTTCATTGAGGAAGACTATATAACATTATGCTACGTGAGGCCGCCCGGAGCAGATAGTATGTATATATTTATATTAAGTGCCAATGCAATCATTTTATAAATAAGTAGGTATTCTTGTATGTCATGTGCCGTCAATTATTTTATTCTCATATAATTCTTATGTAAAAATAAAAATGCAGCCGTTATGAGTACTGTGTTTTGCACTGAACTGCAATTACAGTTTTATTACTGAAAGGATATAGATTATGAAATGTTCATGGGCTGCAATCAGTCACTTAACATAAGGTGAACCGCATGCCCCGTTTGCCTGCTTTAGCATAAAAAAAATCTTAAATCGATAAACAGCGAAGGTATTTTAATGAAAATGCGCCGTGCTGGCGTGTCACTTCGCATCTAATAATAAGGTAAGTAAAAACAAGCAAATCCTATCCTAAGTAAATAGTCAATACCCTCATCTCGATAGTTAGAACAAGGCGGAAAGTTAAACAAGCCCTTTTTGTCAAAGTTCCACAAAAGCATTGAATTCATAAGCATTTTTTGATTACGTTAACAACGTTTTCATTTTATGTTAAATAGGATTTAATTAACAAAAGCGAAAAACCGCTTTAATGTTGAGGTAACCCCTCGAAACTTGGTTTTGAAAAGCGAAGACTTTTCGAATGCGAAAGTTGTATCATTTCCAAGTGATATTATCGTTAAGTTTTGTGCTATCGAACGGTTTAAGAATAGTAGGGTAATCTGAATAAATACGCTCAATTTTAATTTTACTTCGAGTACACCGATCACCACTAATTTTATATAGTTTAACATATTTGTAAACCATACTAGACATCGTAATTTTCTACTGTCTGAGTGTTTGAATCTATAGTATGCGTGTATTTACATAAAAGTATGTTTAAGTATGTCTATCAGTTATCTAGTTTCCATAGTACCAGCTTTGCTTAGTTTGGGACTAGATGACGTTGTGTTAAATGTCCAGGAATATTTATTTATTTAATGACGCATCCTATTCCATCTGATCTATCGCTGAAACTCTGACTGAATAAATGAAATAATAAATATATAAATAGAATAAATGAGTTGATGATTTCCAAAAATATAAATTATAAAGAGAGGAAAAATGCGATTTCATAAATGTATAAATATATGATAATTATCTATCTTCAAGAATCCTTTTCAAACAACATAAATAAAAACAAAATTAGTTATCTTACTCCAAGTTTTTCAATCTCAAGCGAGCGCTAGTTACTGTTAAATTAGAGCTGGGACTGTTTTATGGTGATTTATTTAATTTTCTCCCGCTTCTGTGCAAATGGAGGGAAATTAGAATCGTGTATTGGGTTGTATTCGTGTTTTAATAGGCCTTTGCCTTATTATTGCGTAAGCTTCGTTTAAAGAGTGAGAGTTGAACATTACATAGGTTCGATATGAATAGAGCCTAGGGAATCTATATAATATCTATAGCCGCCCATTTAAAGAAAGCAAGAAATATTTTCAATTAATTCACATCACACAAGACCATATACAAGATACATTGATAATACAAGACAGGACAAAAACAAAGGAATGAAAAATAAAGAGAAGTATATCTGTGACGTGCCAGGGACGCTCACTCAGCATAATTGAAATAACTGCAATTTCGATTGCAAATCAAATTAATTAAATGCCATTATTATACACAGTTCCACTTTTTATGGAAGGGCACAGATAATATTATACTATAGAAGGGTATTTTATCCATTGATATACAATTTACATACGTCAAACTCATGTGGATAATACGCAAAGTTCTAAGCCGTGTAAGTTACACATTCTCACGTACTTTCATTATTCTTAAGGGTTGATAAAATAATCTTCACGAAAGTTTCAAGACGTCTTCACCCTATTTAAATAATGACGGTCCACGGTAGGATAAAAATGTTTTCGAAATAAATCTGCTATCAGATATTAAATTAGCATAGAAGGTACCTTTTATCCATTTTCTCGTTGAAAAGAATTTTAGATATTTTTTATATCAATTCGAATATTATTCTTTGGAAAATGTTGTGTTTTGTAAAAACTGCTTTATATAACAGTTGGTTTACATAAATAAATATTTCTGGACATTTAACACTCGCCGTCTAGTCCCAAACTATGCAAAGTTTGTACTGTGGAAGGTAGATAACTGATAAAGATACATAAACATACTTTTTTTGTAAATACATACATACTAAAGATAAATGAACACCTATGCAGTAGAAAATTACAATATTCATCACATCATAATTTTCTACTCGCGGGGATCGAACCCACACCCCCCGTTTTAATAAACCAATGTCGTCGTCATATGCAAATTTATGCGAATATATTTTTGCAAGTAGTATACTTGATATGTTGTAAATAAAAGGTCAAACTTCATACTAAGCCAGTTCAAGCAACGCACAAATATATCTACTAACTTCTAGCCTTAATGAATCTTCACGATTTCGCAAACATTCATACACACACTAACATCTCTCAAGTAGATTTAACAACCATATTTCCACCTTTGAAAGTACCCGCAATTTCCTATGAAACCTCGCGTGAACGCTCAAAGGGAGCACTTGAAAACAACAAACATCAGCCTTAAAAACAGAGGGTAAACCCACTAGTTTATACTTTCAGCCCTCGTGAAAATGTTCAATGGTCTCATTTATTTTAATGTGAGGACGGTTCGTTGTGATATGGAAGTGTAGTGGAAATGTAATAGAGATGCACTGGTTGCGTTATTTTAAATTTAATGGTGGGTTTGTGTAGTGGGTAATAGCAGTTTACATGGAAGATTTTGTATAATATTTCTTCGCAATTGTATGACCTGATTTCGGTAATGGTTCAGAATTGTTGTAGACAAAATAGATAGATAGATGAAATATTTTTTGTTAATAAAAATTTACGACGCATAATATAAGGACAATTTTTAATAATACAGCCATCTTTGAAAGTTGACCAATAATGGATGGCTGTAAAAATATTTTCTGAAAATTTTCAGTGAGTTTCTAGGTGTACTAATATATGATAAACAAAAAATACAATTTTACAACATTGTAACAGCCACAGCATAGAAAATTAGCTGAATTATACATAAATAAATGCGACAAATTTGAATAGTTTCAAGCAAATCTCAAAGCAGGAGAATAACAGATGTGGACAGCTTTGTAGCCGCACTTAAATAACATTCTAACACCAGAGTATACGCACAAAAGCATTGTAAAAGCCAAAAGAAAATAGTCTCAAGTATTATATACAGAAATATATGCATCAACATTGAATAGGTAATTCGCAGTAAATCGCAAAGAACGAAAAAGCCTTTGCAGCAAGTTGAGTTCAAAATATCAACACAAAAATTAAATGGACTTTAAACAACATACAGCACTTTATTGTTTGAAAATTTGATTTTACCGAGAGAAGAGTGACTAAATGAATAAAAGAATAAATTCATTAAAGAAGTTCTTCTGCCTTGAGTAATAAATATGATAGTTAAATGAATACTAGTGTGAGAGCTCTGCAGCTTATGGAGTTTAAAATAAAAAAATCCATTTCTAAGTTAATCTTCTTTTAATTATAGTAAACCACTTAGAATCACTGATAATATTATGTTTCTATGTTTGTTACTCTTTCACGCAAAAAATACTGAACCGATTCTAATGAAACTTGGTATACACATAGGTTTGTATTCAGAGTTACATATAATTAGGATAAATAAATAGGATCAGAAGTTATACGGGTGAAACCGCGAAGCGCGGCTAGTCGTCGATAATTTGAAGAAACTTCACTTCGAAAAGTGGAATACTTTCTATAAAAATACCACTCTTTTTCATGTAATTAAGTTCCTTCATCTTCTAATCTAAAAAACACACAAACATTATTTAAGCGTTGTAAACATAAAAGACTAGTTAAGTGCATGTCATATTATGGCCTCAACAAAATAATGTACATATTTTAAATAAACGTAACAAAATTGAATAACCTCCAGTAAATCTCAAAGCGCAAGAATAACCGAAGTGCAAAACTTTGTAGCGGTTTGCTCAGCAGTGCAGTTTATTTATTATTAATTTGTACTCATTACATGTGTTGTGTTTCAATTCTAGGCTTAAGGATATATAATTTAGAATGCAATAGTAAAATATTGTATAGAGCGTAAAGTAACAATGCTAATATTAATTATAGGTTAATAAATAAGGTGATTTCGGAATAGAGAAAAAAGACATTTTATATCTGTTTTTGTTAACAGTATACTTTAAGTATGAAAAAAGTTATTTTGTAACTGTGTAATAATATCAAAGTAACCTTTCATCCTACTAATATTATAAATGCAAAAGTTTGTGAAGATGTGTTTCTCTTTCACGCAAATCTAAAGAACCGATTATGATGAAACTTGGTATACATATAGGTAAGGGTTCAGAATAACATATAGGCTACTTTTAATCCCGGAGTTGCCACTGGATCAGAAGTGACGCGGGTGTCTACTCCGTTCGTGTCGGTCTGTTTGTATATGTGAACGCTATAAACTCAAAACTACTAGATTGACTTTTGTACGGCCTTCCTCAATAGATTATATGATTCCTAAAAAAGGGTTTAAAATTTAATTCTGTGTGTTTTAGACTTTAGTATAGTAAATGCAACAACATTGAATAAACTCCAGTAAATCTCAAAGCGAAAGATTTACAATGTGCAAAGCTTTGTAGCAGTTGGTTCAAGTCATTCTAGTTTATTATTTATTGATACTCATTATCAAAGACGCCATTGTTTCAAGTTTTCTGTTATTCTTAAGTTAAAGAATTGTAGGCTGAAAGAGATTTCATTTAGTTACAATATAACAGTTAATTGTATAGCAGAACAAACAATAGGCCAAGGTTAATTATATTTGATTAATTAATTACAAAGATAACTAAGGAATTTTCTTAAGACATTTTTAATTTATATTTATCGACACTAATAATGTAAAGAGGAAAACTTTGTTTGTTTGTCTGTTTGATTGGCTGGTTGTAATGAATAGGCTCAAAAACTACTGGACGAATTTTAAAAATTCTTACACCATTCGAAAGCTACATTATCCACGAGTAACATAGGCTATATTTAAAGGCTACATATATAACATTATGCTACGGGAGCAAACCGCGCGGATCAGTTAGTGCAATATAATTTCAGCTCGTATGAACTTCAAAAAACGCTTTTTCGTGTTATAAATGCATTTTTTTTAATTGATTAAACAAACGTATCTAATATCTACACGGTATTCAGTATTTTAACAATGAATTTTTTGAAGATAACATCGTATATTCTTGAAAATAAAAATGTATAATTTTATTTACGTTGATCATTTATAAAAGGCGGATAATGTCCCTCTTTCCGTGGATACTTCAACGTCACATCAAAGAACGTTCAGTGAAGCAGACTAATCCTTTATGGGACAAGGACGAATAGTTATGCTCATTATTGCGGAAGAATTGCCCGCCCGTTATTTGATAGGAAATGAAAGTTATAAGCGATAAACCTTTACTCCCTCAAATACAAAGAGTTAGTTGATGAGCTAAAGACCGAGGTGGAATCAACTTGACTGCCTAACTGGTCTTGTGGTTGCATCTTTGACGAGATGGAGGAGTAGGGTTCGAATCCCGGGTGAGGCCAAAATAATGTTATTGGGATATTTCTGACCAATAAATCTCAGTGGTATTACACAAAGGCAAGAAATATCAGTGGATATTAAATCCATTACAAGCTTACAACCAAGCAATGTTAAAAAAATCAAAAAGAAAACAAAAGAAAATTGTTATGTATTTTATCTATGATGTTCTTCTGTGCTGTTGTAGAGATAAATAAATGATTTTTATTTCTTTTTTTCTCTCAAATATTGCTGATAGTATGCATTGTCCACTAATAATAGTCTGATAATTTTCCTCAGTTTCGATACTTCAACGTCACATCAAATAACGTTCAGTGAAACGAAAGTTATAAACCATGACATTTTGACCTATTTATAGACTGACACAATATTACTATCTGTGCTCCGTGGTTTCACTCGCATAAATCTCCTGTTTCCTTGGAATTTTCTTGATAAAAATTGTCCTAGGTCCTTTTCCAGGTTTCAAACAATCTCTGTACAAAATTTGTTTAGTGTTTTGCGTGAAGAAGAGACGAACAGACAAACACAGTTACTTTCACGTTTAAAATATTAATAGGGAAGCATGATAATTTGATGATAGAAAACGTTTGTTTTAGACAAGTTTAGTTCTTCGTAACGAAACCGATTGTTATATATTTATTGGAATCTAAGTAAAAAATGTCAATCTTTCTCATACGAGGGTCATTTTGCTAAAGAATTGACCGTAAGGAACCGAAAATTATGAACCATAAAGCGACCCTCATGGGCTATTTTTAGACTGACAATTGTGTTTTGTTACGATCACATTCTAGCTTGAATCTTATGAAAGGAAACATGTTAAAGTTATCCTTGTTTAATCGACCCGGAAATATTTTTTTAGAGTCTAGAAAACACGGACATACACGCACATACACACACACACATCCATACATCCTTGTTTTCGGTAAAATCAAATTTTGTATCTCTTACCTAATATCAAACTCTATTTGTATGGTATTATTGTATATAATACTATTAGTGTAGATAAACCCGTGGAGATCAGCTAGTTACTAATACTTGCATTCCCATTCGGTTTGATTAATAATTGGATCCGTACTTGAGAGTCAAATTTCATCAAAGCAAGTGTACGTCTAAGAGTACGTCCAAGGTATGGACAAGAGAGCTTTGCTTGAAGATACACTTCATAGGTGTAAGGAATTTATTTTATAAGATAATAAATGTATGACATTATTTTAAGACATCGCACCCAATTCTCCCCCAAAATTGTGTCAAACCCACATAACCAAGTGACTCGCTTCTCTCCTCCCTTATGGTTTAAAATTTATAGGTATGGGTATTCTATACAATTTTGACGTTACCTGATGTAAATAAATAAAAAAAAATCATATTACTAATATTATTAACTAGATTCTTCGCTACATCTGCTCACCTGTTTTTTGAATTGAATATCCAGACATACTCGTAGTTATGACTAGAATAATGGTTAATATTGGATTTGAGTGATGCGGTAATCTCAGCGGAGTTTCAGTGTCCAATTCAGAGAAACAATTGCGATATAGAACAGGCATTCCTTTGCAGGAGAACTCAAACAAACATCATTCAAACTTTTACATTGAAAGTATCAATAATTGGAACTTATTACTGGAATATTGGCATTCAGATAAGGCAAATTGGAGCCTGAAAGTCGAATGTCAAAGTAAGTTCAGAAGAACTACAATAATGGCTTATATTCGAACTCAATTACGTCTGTAAATTGGAGCTGTACTTGAAAATCAAATGTTGTCAAAGTCCAGTGATGCGGTAATACTAGCGGAGTTTCAATATCCCATGCAGAGTAACAATCGGGATATTAAAGATACTCGTTACTCGAGGAGACGCTTCATAATTTTGATGGACATTTAAACATTCACATTGAAATTATCAATAATTACACAAATATTGGCTTATAATGGCACTCAGATAAGGCAAATGAAAGTTAAACGTCGTCAAAGTAAGTTCAGAAGAACTACAATAATGGCTTATATTCGAATTCAATTACGTCTGTAAATTGGAGCCGTACTTGAAAATCAAAGTAAGTCCAGTGATACGGTAATACTAGCGGAGTTTTAATGTCCTATGCAGAGAAACACATATATAAAAATAAATATTCCTGGACATTTAATACAACTTCATCTAGTCCCAAACTAAGCAAAGTTTGTGCTATGGAAACTAGATAACGGATAGACATACATGAACATCCTTTTTTTGTAAAAACATACATACTATAGATAAATTATCACCCAGACGGTAGAAAATTACAATGTTCAGCATATCATAATTTTCTACTCGTGGGGATCGAACCCACACCCACCGGCGAAATAGACCATTGCTGTATCCACTGCGCCAATCAGGTCATCCCAATCAAGATATTGAACAGAAACTCGTCGCTCGAGGAGACCCTTCATAATTTTAATGGACAAACATTCAAACTTTCACATTGAAAATATCAATAATTGGCACTCTTTACTGAAATATTAGCTAATATTAGTTACATCGGCAAATTGGAGTCGTCAAAGCGAGAGCAGTGATGCGGTAATACTAGCGGAGTTTCAATGTCCGATGGAGAGTAACAATCGGGATATTAAAGATACTCGTTACTCGAGGAGACGCTTCATAATTTTGATGGACAAACAGATATCATTCAAACATTCACATTGAAAATATCAATAACTAGCTTTCCGCCCGCGGCTTCGCACGCGTGGACTACTATCCTATCTTTTAAGTTGGATCAACCTACACACGGTGTATAAAATTTGATTAAAATACAGAGTTAGAGTACATCGCGGACAAACACGTACACGTATAGTGTATTGGTATTTGTATATTATGTGTGAATAATAGTCGTCCCAATCGAGATATTGAACAGAAACTCGTTTCTAGAGGACACGCTTCATAATTTTAATGGACAAACATTCAAACTTTCACATCGAAAATATCAATAATTGCAACTGAAATATTGGCTAATATTAGTCCTCAGTTACATCGGCAAATTGGAGCCGTACTGAAAGTCAAATGTCGTCAAAGCGAGACCAGTGATGCGGTAATACTAGCGGAGTTTCAATGTCCGATGGAGAGTAACAATCGGGATATTGGCGAGGGAGATTGAAAGAAAAATTTGCTTGAAATACTTTCATAATTTTGTTCATTGCTAGCGATTGTAGCAATTTAAGTTAGAAAAAAATTACTTATTAGACTTGTAGGCTAGATTTTGATTAGCTTAAGGTACTTTATTTATTCACCAGTTTTGGCATGAAATGTATCATACAAACTTTTAATTATTACTTATATTTGTACCCAATTACTTCTGTTACATAAAAACCAAATTCCTCAAAGATCGATGTTTCAGATACTTGCTTAAAGATAAATTTCCTGAGAGTTGATTGTACCTATTCAGAGACATTTAAGACTACGCCATCTAGTCCCAAACTAAGCAAAGTTTGTACTATGTAAACAAGATCACTGATAAACATATTTAAATATACTTTTTTTTTATAAATACATTCATAGTGTAGATAAAATAACACCAAGACCGTAGAAAATTACAATGTTCATCATACCATAATTTTCTGCTCGTGGTGGTCGAACACACACCCCCCGGCGCAATAGACCATTGTTGTATCCACTGCGCCAATCGGATCGTTATAATTCAAAGCGACTAATTCATCATCGTACAGCTGTCATTTTTTTTATGTTATAGCAGGCAAGCGGGGCATGCGGTTCACTAGATGTCAAGTGACTGACCGCAGCCCATGAACATCTACAACATGGAATGTTTCAGATGCCTTGCCGGCTTAAAGAAAGGGGAGAATTAATTATAGGAATTTGGAAGAGGACTAGAACAGGATGGGAGAGGAATGAAATGGGAATACAGGCCTCCGGACACCTGCTCACCGTACGAAACACAGTGCAATATACTGCTTCACGCCGGTCTTCTGCTGGGGGGGTGGTACTTACACCGGTGCGAGCTTGTTAAAGTTGCATATGTAATTATTACAAAATGTTACGCTTTTAAGAAAATTCTATAGAAATACTATACTATACTGTCGATATTATTCAACGTAAAGTTGTCTTTACCGACTAACAAGGCTAACGAAATTGGCTCCGTCTTTGTTGACTCACAAACGAGATAACGTAACAAAGTCAGTCACTGGGGCTAGTCTTAAATAAATATCAGGAGATTGTTCTAGAAATATATTTTAACTAGCTGTACCCCGCGGTTTCACCCGCGTAACTTCTGATTAAATGGCAACTCCGGGATTCAAAGTAGCCTATATGTTATTCTGAACCCTTATCTATATCTATAACAAGTTTCATCACAATCGGTTCAGTAGTTTTTGCGTGAAAGAGTAACAAACATCCATACATCCATACTTACAAACTTTCGCCTTTATAATAGTAGTAGGATAGTATTTCACAATATAACAAGGAATAAAATATAGATGAAAAGGTAATAATACAACTTCTGAAAATTAACAATGTAACAGCTCTTAATGATAACAAAACAAAGAAACTTAAGTAGTTATTGCGATTAACATCAAAAACCTTTACTACATAAGTTAATAATAATTTACCTAATTTACCAAGATTTCGATTCTAATTATTCCAAAATTAGATTCTTTTAAGGAAATTCTATAGAAATACTTCTAATAGTCGATATTATTCAACGTAAAGTTGTCTTTACCGACTAACAAGGCTAACGAAATTGGCTCCGTCTTTGTTGACTCACAAACGAGATAACGTAACAAAGTCACTGGGGCCAGTCTTAAATAAATATCAGGAGATTGTTCTAGAAATATATTTAATAGTATTTCACAATTTAATAGGGAATAAAAAATACATGAAAAGGTAATAATACTAAACAAAGAAACTAAGATAACAAAACAAAGAAACTTAAGTAGTTATTGAGATTAATATGAAAAATCTTGACTACTTTTACGGCCATTTTCAATAATGTATCAAACATTATAGATAGTTTGATATCTCAGAATATATGACGTTAGATTGACAAATGGCATAGCAAAGGCTATCCGTCGACAGCATATTGGAATCAAAGTAAGTGCAAATAAATAGATTCGTCTTACTTAAGTAAGCAAAACCAGGGATAGATAGAATATTGAAAACGGCCGCTAATAAGTTGATAATAATTTACCTAATTTACCATGGAATCGATTCTAATTATTTCAAAATTTGATTATTTAAGGAAACTCGAAAGAAATACTTTAAATAGTCGATATTATTCAACGTAAAGTTGTCTTTACCGACTAACAAGGCTAACGAAATTGGCTCCGTCTTTGTTGACTCACAAACGAGATAACGTAACAAAGTCAGTCACTGGGGCCAGTCTTAAATAAATATCAGGATATTGTTCTAGAAATATATTTTAATAGTATTTCACAATATAACAGGGAATAAAAAATAGATGAAAAGGTAATAATACAATTTGACAACTAAGAATGTAACAGTTCCTAATAATAAGAAACTTAAGTAGTAATTGAGATTAATATCAAAAATCTTGACTACTTTCAATAAGTTAGTAATAATTTACCTAATTTACTAAGGATTCGTTTCTCATTATTACAAAATTTGATTCTTTTAAGGAACTTCGGTAGGATTGCTTTAAATAGTCGATATTATTCAACGTAAAGTTGTCTTTACCGACTAACAAGGCTAACGAAATTGGCTCCGTCTTTGTTGACTCACAAACGAGATAACGTAACAAAGTCACTGGGGCCAGGCTTAAATAAATAACAGGAGATTGTTCTAGAAATATATTTTAATAGTATTTCACAATTTAATAGGGAATAAAAAATAGATGAAAAGGTAATAATACAACTTGACAACTATCAATGTAACAGCTCTTAATGATAACAAAACAAAGAAATTCAAGTAGTTATTGAGATTAATATAAAAAAATCTTATGCTTAAATATATACTTTTTATAAGAAAATTCAGTAGAAATGCTTTAAAAAGTCGATATTATTCAACGTAAAGTTGTCTTTACCGACTAACAAGGCTAACGAAATTGGCTCCGTCTTTGTTGACTCACAAACGAGATAACGTAACAAAGTCAGTCACTGGGGCCAGTCTTAAATAAATAACAGGAGATTGTTTGAAATATATTTTAATAGTGTTTCACAATATAACAGGGAATAAAAAATAGATGAAAAGGTAATAATACAATTTGACAACTAAGAATGTAACAGTTCCTAATAATAAGAAACTTAAGTAGTAATTGAGATTAATATCAAAAATCTTGACTACTTTCAATAAGTTAGTAATAATTTACCTAATTTACTAAGGATTCGTTTCTCATTATTACAAAATTTGATTATTTAAGGAAACTCGAAAGAAATACTTTAAATAGTCGATATTATTCAACGTAAAGTTGTCTTTACCAACTAACAAGGCTAACGAAATTGGCTCCGTCTTTGTTGACTCACAAACGAGATAACGTAACAAAGTCAGTCACTGGGGCCAGTCTTAAATAAATATCAGGAGATTGTTTGAAATATATTTTAATAGTGTTTCACAATATAACAGGGAATAAAAAATAGATGAAAAGGTAATAATACAACTTGACAATTATCAATGTAACAGCTCTTAATGATAACAAAACAAAGAAACTTAAGTAGTTATTGAGATTAACATCAAAAATCTTCACTACTTTTAATAAGAAAATTCGGTAGAAATACTTTAAATAGTCGATATTATTCAACGTAACGTTGTCTTTACCGACTAACAAGGCTAACGAAATTGACTCCGTCTTTGTTGACTCACAAACGAGATAACGTAACAAAGTCACTGGGGCCAGTCTTAAATAAATATCAGGAGATTGTTTGAAATATATTTTAATAATATTTCACAATATAATAGGGAATAAAAAATAGATGAAAAGGTAATAATACAACTTGACTACTATCAATGTAACAGCTCTTAATGATAACAAAACAAAGAAACTTATGTAATAATTGAGATTAATATCAAAAATCTTGACTACTGACTTAATAAGTTACTAATAATTTATTCAATTTACTAAGGATTCAATTTTTATATTCCAAAATTTGATTCTTTTTTCGATTTCGATTCGCAGCACGAAACTAAACTTCGATTCGCCGTAACATACTGTTAAATACGTCTATATCACTCAGTGGAGATGCAATTTTGTACCCGTGCAGACACAGCTAATAGCGAAGCGACGCGGCGCGGAAGTTTAAAACAATCTTGAAGTAGGCCATAGCACAGATAATATATACTAGCCATAGCTACCAATGCGAATTGCGGTCCGGTACGATGTGCGAATTTAACAAATGTACTGGCGGGTAAGGCAAAGCCTACGCTGACGGGGCGACTGCATAGGCAATTTATGAAATAATAGTCCAAGTTTTACAAAGTCTAAAGTTAGAAAGTTATTAGTTTATAACCAATACTCATTTCCAACGTCCAGAGATGCTATTTTAGGCACTAAATAAAACTGTTCCCTTCTCATGTTTTAGTGTATTATACTTTTTGGTTCATTATTCGAGCATAGTAACAGCCTCAAGCTAACGTACAATACTGTCCCCATTCTACAGCGACACCAATCTTTTATACCATTTGCCAACACTTCTTTTTATCATCTTCACAGTAATTTTATGATAAGTACGACTTACATTTAGTAAATATGAATCTTAATGTTGCACTATATTCCGTAGATATAATTATTAATGTTACAAGTTTTTACTTTATAAATCATATTATGTAAATATGTAAGTTAGTAGAAATGGCTTTATCATTATTATTGTTATTACTGGCGATCAAGACGGCCACAGGTCATCGCACCGCCCGCCGCGCTTTCGGTCGCACCGCCAGAAACTGTGTCTGAGCATTGTACTATAGTTTTTTGTGAAAACGTTACCAAAAAACGGATCCTCTATATAATATTAGTATATATCATTTAAGTTGTAGTCCTACGCTGGCCGCGGACTGCCCAGGGCTGTATCGTTGGTAAGTGCAATCATGGGCAGTTTGCGGCTGGTGTCCCATAACACATTAAAAGGGCCTCTGCGTGTTGGATCTATATCTCCGCGTAAGCCTTCTAAAAGACCGGGAACTTTCCTTACGGGAGTGATCCGAGAATTATGAATGGAGAAACATAATAATAAAACACTTTTTTGTACACAAGAACATTAGTGAAAGTATACATAAACATTTATAAAAAATAACGCATACAAATATTGGTTAGTTTAGTTTATAACTGACTGTATCTTAATGTATGACGAAGTGGCATTTGAATTCAACGCCTTCCTTCAAAGGGATAGAATCGGTCTCAGAAGACTGCGCGCTAATGTCGTTAGGCTAAGTTAAATGTCTTCGATAACTTACCAGCTGTGCCTTTAAATATATGATGAAGATGTAATAGAGACCTTGAATTTTGGCGTATTGTTTTACACTAATAGATATTATGAAGGAAATATTTGATTTTTTTTTTGTTTGTTTGAATTGAATAGGCTCCGAAACTAGAAAAGAAAGTAAGAAAGAAAGAAAATTCGTTTATTGCCAACAATATAAACAATTAACATAAGCAACATACAAAAAAAAAGTTGGTGGCAAATGGGACCAACCTCAGCTTGTGCTAGTTGACTGACTTGAAGAAAATCTTTCACTATTGGATTCCTACATTATTCCTGATAAACATAGGCTATTTAACATTATGCTATGAGAGCGAAGCCGCGCAATAGCTAGTAACATACTAGCAAAAAAAAAACTATGCCATCTAGATATTTATTTTTGACTACCTTCCGCCCGCGGCTTCAATTAAATTCAGTTAAAATATATACTATCTAAAGCTTATCTGTATACGATATTTCATCAAAAAATGTCCAGTAGATGATGCGCGATTGACACAGAAACATCTAAACTATCACATTTATAATATTAGTAAGAAGTAGGATGTAAAAGATTAGAGAAATTTAAAATTAGATTTCGCTAGAGCAAAATTGCAGGCGGACATAACGTAAAATTGCACCGAAGTTATCACTTCAATGTAAAATTTTAGTTCAAAATTATTTCCTCAAAATTTTTCAAACAACCTCTTGCTCAAAGAAATGCAACTATATTTCAGCGTACGGTTTCCTTTTTATTGCAGTGTCGGTAATTATAATTAACTGAACTAGGAACATGTATTTTTGTACGTGTATCGTAGTACAACAAAAATACAACGTTATTGCTTTTTGCACCGCTGCACGACGTGCGAATGTAATGTGACTCCTCTACACATCAAGAGACTAGGTGTGGACAGTCTAACTTTTAAGGACAATGAAATCCCTTGATCTGTGCTAAAAAACCGACAACAACCGGATTGATGGCATGCTTTGGTAAAGGTATATAATACCTATTACAGATGACATATTACCCCGTCGTCAGATCAGCGGACAACATCTGCAGATGTGTACAGGACACCTAACAAATATGTGTGTTTCTGTGTGGCACGCGTAGGCTGATTTTGATAAATAAAACGACAATCGATTCGTTGTATTTATGCGAGTGTTACTAAAGACGTTTCAGTTAGGTTTGATGAGTAATGGTGCAACACAATGAAAATATTAGAACTCGATGCTATATCTAAATGATATACTAGATTTCAGCTTACGGTTTCCTTTTTATTGCAGTGTCGGTAATTATAATTAACTGATCTTGGAACATGTATTTTTGTACTTGTGTTGTTGGCGTTGTATTGCTTTTTTGCATGGCTGCACGTCGTGCGAATGTAATGTGTATAATGTCCCCTCTACACATCAAGAGATGCATCGACAGTCTTTCTGGGCAATGAAATTCTTTGAACTGTGCTAAAATACCGACAACTGGATTGATGGCGGACACATCGGCAGACGTAAAAAATCTGTTGACATATTACCTCGTCTTCTCTTCTTCATGCCTAAACCACTGAACTAGCGCGACTTCGCTCTCGTAGCATACTGTTACAAATATAGCCTATGTTACTCGTGGATAATGTAGCTTTCCAATGATGAAATAATTATTAAAATCGGTTCAGTAGTTTTTAAACTCATTAGAGAAAGAAGTTTTTGAACCTCATTCAGAAAATTCATTACAACGAAACAAACAAAGATTTTCTCTTTATAATATTAGTGTAGATGAACGAAATAACGAACGCGTGGAGCGATTACGGTGATTTTCAGCAAGGTTTTGTTGCAGTCTCGTTAATTATAATTAACTGAAATGTAGAATACATTCACGATACTCTTAATTTTCTGTATAATTGTGCTTTATTTCAATGTGTATTGACGTTTCATACGTATTTAACAATTTATGCATTTTAAATGTTTTTATCGGATTTTAATTAATTTTAGCTTTCTCATATAATAAACGTATTTTTTTATTGCGTTATCGAAAACTAATATTTTGTTTTAATTGCTTTAAAGATTAAAAATAAATATAAGCTGTTAATTAAATATTGTAATAATAAAATTTAAATTTTTCTTCACCTGTGCATTCAACAATGGGTTATTAGTTATTACACAAAAGACAAAAAAAGGACTTAAAACAATAAATAAACAATATCAGCTTTATTTATTGTTTTTTTTAACGAACCGGGGTTCGAACATGAGACCTCGAATTGTAGTCCTAGATACAACCACTACACCAACGAGGCATCATAAATGATAAAGCATGGATAAAGCTGTATGATTTTATTGCGTGATTTATTAAAGGGAAGCTGTCTGCAGTAATTCTGATATAACGGACTGACAGACGACAGCGTTTCTTATATTAAATCCGCACTAGCGAAGGCAGTTAGCCTGGCTTTCCAGGAACAGCTATAGCTAAGATTTCGTCTCAGAAAAAAACACTCGTAGGAGTTGGAATTCGTTGCTAAATTTCACTTTCCATCAGGCGAACAGGGAATCAAATATAGCCTATACTAGTATAAAAAAAAATCTCTTCCTTCTGTTTTTTCTAGAAAGTACGATCTAGAATTTAAGGCTAATGTGAAAAGGCATTGCATAGGTAAGTGCGTTCCTTCCGCGACCGTATTATCATTTAGTAAATAGACCAAACACGGAATTGAAGGTTTTGTTTCACTATTGGAAACTTCTTCATACTGCACGTATTATAACCGGCTTCCACAGAGGCAGAAAATATTTGTCGACGCGAACTTATTCTTAAAAATGTAAGAAAATTCGGAAAATCGCATCTAAATAGCTTTGCACCTTGTTCCCTCATACTGTGCACAATCCTAACTTCTTTCCCATTTCCACAGTTATTATACAACACAATAAAAATATTGAAACCCGATGTTATATTAAAAATATGATTAAATCTCGCTGCACGCGATGCCTTCGCGGAAATATGTTTATTTTTATACTAATTCTGCCGTAATGTTGTTTTAATAAAGATTTGCAAAGACGCCTTTATTTGTAGTTATTTGAAATAAAAAATTGTAGAAAGTGTAAATTAAACTTTAGATAAAAGTCGGTTATATGATAAGCGTTCACATATCGGTATTGAATGCATTAAATTCATTATTGGTATAGAAAGTGCGATCGGCACGATGGACGCACTTGTTTGATATTATATACCAAAAGTATGTAATCCGATGCGTCCAATGCTTATGATGCCTATATGTGAACGTCTAGCTTTATACGCAGCTTACGATCGTTAATATGTTTACGTTCCTGTAAAACGTAAACATATAATAGATTTGCGGCCATTTTCAATAATATAACAATGATTATACTCGTAGATGGATTGTTATGCCAGATTATATGACAATAGATAGACAAAAGTAATGACTTTTGTCTATCTATTGTCATTTGAAGCTTTTGTAATGGCAAAAGCTTCCCGTAGACCGCATATTGAAATCAAAGTAAGTGCAAATAGATAGATTGGTCTGACTTTAGTAATCAAAACAAGGGATAGATAGAATGTTGAAAACGACCGTTAAAAGATAAATAATTACTTGATATTATTAGAGTTGGACATGACATTATCTACCTGAAATTATTGAATTGAAAATAAGATGCTATATAATCTTTTTATTTTGTTTTTGATAGAAACATATTTATACTCTTAAGTTCAGTATATAGTTGCCAAAGCGCTTTTTCTTAAATAGGTTATTATAAAATGTTATTAAATAATATTTTAAAGTATTCGATACCCGGAACGATTCCACCCCATGCTTCGGCAAGCACGAAAAGCTGTTAGTTTTACGTCTGATCTTTCGGTTGCGTCCAATTTACGGATCAAAGCACTGGGAGTGAAGGAATTGAGGATCAGTCGGTATGTAGTCAATACACATGCAATACAAATAAAAAGAATAAAATCAGTTTATTTCTGGTAACTTAGTCCATGTAGGTTTTATATATTTATAATGTTTTGACGGTTATACCTTTAGTTATCTTAGAAGTTGGTGAAAATTTAAAGGAATTAGAAGCAAAAGTTCTTCATAAAATTTTGTGTATAAAATTATGTTAATAGTACTGCAACCTCCTTCGAAATGTGTATAAGAATTTTTAACGCATTAATAAATAAAAAGTATATAGATAGATGGATGTAAACTCGTTATTGTAAGCACAGTAATTACAGAGTAACACAAATTATAAAACTTTAAATTAATTTCGTACAATAGGCGTATATCCTTTAGGCGTAGTAAAATTATTTATTTTAACGTGAACATTTTCACATTGAACAAAAATGATTAAACGGATTTTTAATACGGTTTATTAAATAAAAAGTTGTTAAGAAAATTCCGTAAGCTAGTCAGTAAAGTACCTAGCACAAAATCATGTCCGAAGTTCCTAACATAAAAACTTATTGATTTTTAAGTAAATTCACCCGGTACTATTTTCATCGAAAGCCTTAGCCTATTGAAGCCTACTTGACGTCCAATCTTTTTTGGTTGAATTTACGCACCAAAGCACTGATTGAAAGAATAGAGTGGGTCAGGTTTTATGTACGTACATACATATATAAGTATTTTTACTCAAAAATAAATATACGACTATCGCAGTGTTAAAATCATAGCTTTTGATAGTGTGTTCATGTATCATATAAGAATTAGCCTTTATTTTGTGTAAGGAAACATTTTAGATGCAATATGTTACAATGCATATCGACGATACTCTTTTTAAATTTTACACAAACAAATTTTTATCACCTTTGAAACATGGGTCTCACAGTACGAACGGAAAATGTCGACATTTATCAAGAGATATTTGGGATGCTGTCTATGTGACAGTTTCGTGCAACGACTGTATGTATTCTTTAGACTGTGATATAATATTATAAAAAAAAACAACTGTATTGATTATAATCGACACAAATATTATAAAGTGGAAAACTTTGTTTTTTTGGTTGTATTGAATAGAGTCAAGAACTACTCACCGATTTTAAAATTCTTTCACCATTGGAAAGCTCCATTATCCACGAGTAATATAGGCTAAATTTTATAGGCTATATATGTAAAAATATGCTACGGGAGCGAAGCCGCGCGGATCAGCTATTTAATCAATAAAAATATTTCTCACAATACCAAGAATTGATTTAGTATCCAAAATATTCTATGAAAACCTATCGAAGACCTTGAAACCAAGCAGGTAACATTCCTACGCATTTGTTAGTCTTTTTCGTTTTGTCTACCTTTGCCTTTTGCAAATGCTTATACAGGGTGCGACTACGCAATTTTTATGAAAACCTTTTACTAGTCTATAAAAATAAATAAAAAATAGAATGAAATTATTTTACAAAAAAATGTAAAATTACGACACCAATTATAATTGAAATGAACAAAAAGACAACATCGTATAGTTCGTATAGTTCAAACCAATAAACTCTTTTGATTGGATACAAAATATGAAATAGAATTACATTTATGGATAAGAAAAATCAGTATAATATGAATCTATTGAACGATTGTTATTGAAATTGTGTAAAGATTACCTACCGTTTAGATACGTATACGCAGTATCAATTACGCAAATTCTTTCACTCTTTATAACCTTACAACATAATCCCGAAATGAGTTCAAAAAATCTTACCTCCACAAGTCTCTCTGAAATCAGGACAGCAGTCGCCCAATTTCAAACACGCATGATCACAATAGCATGGTTTATCAGTTAAGTCCTCAATGATCGCGTTCTGGTGGGCCTTCTGCACCACGCAGGAGCTATCCCGACCGGGACAGCAAAGGTTGGCATCACGGCAGTAGTTCGCGCCACAACCGCCTGTCAAAATTACCGCGCAAACGAACCACAGATTATACCGCATCATTTCGAATGTGGAACTTCTTGGTTGCGAACTTTTTTAATTGCTTCGACTTTATTGTAATTGAGATTTTTAATGAGATTTTTTGTGGAATCTGAAACAAAGAAAAAAAGGTTAAAAATTAATGGGAATAGTGCAGTTTATTACGTAAAAATTACTGTATAAGAGGATTAATGATGGCAGGGAGATAAAAAATTTGATTGAATATGCCTCCTGTGAGGTTTGAACTCACGACCCCTGGTTTACGAGACCAGTGCTCTACCACTGAGCTAAAGAGGCTATAGGAGATCGCTCCAAATAACTAAACTGTAACTTTGAACTTATTTATTAAATAATTTCAACGCATTTTTTCTGACTACCTAATAATTGTAAAAATATATTCGAACAAATTAATATTGACTTTATTTGATTAGATTTTTATCTTAATTTAGTTTGGTAATAATTTAATGATTGTCAATAAGCATTTTAAAAGTAATAAATAATAATATTGCAAATATTTTTTATTTTTAAATTGTGTGTCAGTACCCTAAAAAATATTTAACAAAAACACGTGCCAACCAATGCACGCTTTAATTTTTGCGTTCCATTTTACGAACATCAAAATGTCAATAGAACAACGTCAGCCTCGCTTCCATAGCAAAAAAAAAAGAAAAAAAGAAAAAACTTCATATCAGTGTGAACTATTCGAAACAGAGGCCCAGGTTTGCTCGGCTCGTAGGAAACAAACAATGTCCCTACTATTGCAATTCAAAGCGAACGAATTTTGTACGCTTTCTACGAATAGATAGTGAAACCTTTCAATTCAACTTGTTGGCATTAGCTGTTGAAAACGAATAGTAATAGACAGTGTTAAAATCATTCAATTCAATTTTATTAATTAATGGCAATGTTGTTGTTCCACAATTCTGGTGTTAAAATCATACTGTGGTTGCACGAATTCTGACCTTTGCAAAATGAAGGCCTGTCACAAATTCTATACATACATATTTCGCATGAGAAATAACTTCTATTTTGACCAAAGAAACATTTAAATGTATTACAATACATTTCGACGATACTTTCATCGAACAAAGTTTCGGCATCCTTGAAAGACGTGTCCCGCAACACGAACAGAAAATGTCGTCGTTTATCGAAGGAGATTTGAGACGCTGTTAGACAGTTTCGTGCAATGACTGTATGTATTCTTTAGACTGTGGTAATACAAAAGAAAAGAAGTTTTTCATATCGTTTATGGAAAATGAGCAACCAATTTTTCAGTAGTTAAACTACAGCTCTTATCGAATTTCTATCGCTGACGACTCGAAAGTATTTTACGCGTAACACATGGTAGGGGTAACAAGGGATAATACATGGTATTTGTTAGTCAAATAAAGACATATTGTGGTATAATCCGGATTTGAATAACGATGTCTTGTTTTTGGGCTTTTTACCCTTTAATAACAGTTTGCGGGTTTAAATGTTTATAATGTAAATCTTTAGACAAAGGTATTACACGATGTTTTTATGGTGTTTAAATTAATTTGTATATGTTTGGATTCTGTGTAGTATTACATTTGTTGTGTGTGTAGTTATAGATTAATTATGCACGTTTGGTATTTATTTAGTTTGTACAAAGTATATTCTTGTGTTTGTTTTAATGCTAATACTTTCCCTATTAAATAAAATACTTTTTAAAGGATTTTAAACGCGTTTTATTATACATTACTATTGATTCGACGTTTCAAGCACTTAAACCGCGTGTAAAATCCTTTTAAAATTATTTAATGTTATGGTTTGTCTATGATTTTTATACTGTATGTAGTTTTCCCAAAGTAAATAAAAAAATATTTTCAAAATGAGTAATAATACCATTATTTGTACAGATTTGTATTCAGTAATGAATGAAATAAGTTAAACTAATATTTCTTCTTTAGATATACCTAGAAGCAACTCTCAAGATTTTCTATTAACGTTTTCATAGAAAATAGTACGTTCATGAGTCCGACACGCACTTGGCCGGTTTTTTTTTCATATGTTATTTAGTTTAACAAATATTAGAAATGCAAAAACAAAACATCAACTTTGAGTTATTGTGTTATTTAAGTTATTGTTAGAGTAAATTGTGTTGGAAATCGACTTTATTTATGAACAATAAATTCGGTCATAATAGTTCAACTGTTTGTATTCTTTGTAAGGTTTATTACTGGTTCATTAAAAAATAATTGTCCAAGGCGGACGGAAATGCGTGACTTTGTAGCTTTTGCTTTATTTAATTTGAATCGTTATTTTTAGGTTGTTACAATTAGTAATTTCAGTTAAGGAGATATCATCTCGTTTTAATATTGTTTTTGAGAGTTTATTGAATTGAAATGATATACCATTTCTTTTATTATAAAATAAATGGTGCTTTTTCAAGTAAAAAAACAATAAAAATAATATTATGAATTAATCAAAGAATTGCATGTTTTAATGTAATATATACTAATATATAGTAATCCGACGGTGAGACCTTTGCAAAATGCATAAGACAGCATTTTTCACATATTCATCATCCATTTTGAGAAAAAAAGACAAACATATAAAACGTTTTAGTGACATCGAATTCTTAACCATTTAAGGGTATTAATATCCTATCTACTTACTAGTTGTTACTCGTAATCACATTAAAAGAAAAAGATCAACTTTGTATCACGAATAAGCTTATTCCTCAACGGTGATTATACGTAAATCGGATTATTGTGTTACAATAGATAAGTATTTATTGTTCTCTATTTAATCACTGTATATTTATTAGTATGTATTATGTGGTATACTAACGACCCGCCCCGGCTTCACACGGGTAACCCCCCCCCCATTCAAATATTTTAGGAGTTGATTTTAAAAAAAAAAGTAGCCTATGTTTGAACGCGGGTCTTAATCTATATGCATACCAAATTTCATCAACATCGGTCCAGCGGTTCGGCCGTGAAAGAGGAACAGACAGATAGACAGACAGACTTTCACATTTATAATACTAAGTACGGATTATGTGATGATAGTCAATTTGTCGTAAATTCTCTAAAATCTTTACCGATAATATGATGTAAAGATCATAGTTAACTACAGTACCTGTCTATATCCTTTATCTTTGTTTTATAGTAACTGTGTATGTCAAATAAAATATTTTCTTTCTTCTTTCTAATCAACCATTTTTACAGTTTCGTTTATTAAAGATTGATTTTGATGGGAATTTTATGCAATTCAATACATATTACTTAAATCAATGTTATAATAATAGACTAGTTGGCTCGTTTCCAACAATTTTTAGCTTACAAAAATATATTTAATCGATTTCAATCATTAAAATCGTAAGATTATTCCCAAATTTCAAATAAAAAAATGTATTTTTATCATTTAACTTGGAACGTCAAAAACGATTAGCCTTTCAGTATCAAGTCAGTAGGAGTAAGTGTACTAAACAACAAAAGCATATTATTCCTCCATTTTTAAAGCGTCTTATCCTCACAAATTCGTCCCTCAAAACCATATAATAGTATTAATATCCCATTCTCTTCTTACTAGTTGTTACTCGTAATCATATTAAACGACGAAAGATAGCTTTTGTATCACAAATAAGCTTATTCTTCAACGGTGCTTACGTTAAGTCGGATTATTCTGTTATAAGGTTAGTTAAGTATTTATTGTTCGCTCTTGAAGGAAATAGGGCATTGTATGGACTAGACGTCAATAATAAATTGCGATTTTACCGATACAATACTCTCATAATTGTTTTTCATCTATACTAATATTATAAAGCTGAAGAGTTTGTTTGTTTCAACGCGCTAATCTCAGAAACTACTGGTTCGAATTGAAAAATTCTCTTTGTGTTGATTAGACCATTTATCGAGGAAGGCTTTAGGCTATATAACATCACGCTGCAACTATTAGGAGCGAAGAAATAATGGAAAATGTGAAAAAAACGGGGAAAATTATAACATTATGCTACGGGAGCGAAGCCGCGCGGATCAGCTAGTTTGCAATATGTAGCCTCTCGTTTTTTATGTGACAGCAGGCAAGCGGAGCATGCGATTCACCCGATGTTAAGTGACTGTCCGCAGAACCATGAACATCTACAACATTTAAATGTGATAAGGAGAGGATTAATGATGGGAAATTGGGAGAAAAGGATGGGAGTGGAATGGTATGCGAATACAAGCCTTCAGGACCTCTTTCACCATACAAAACACAGTGCAATTCTGGTAAACTCCGATCTTCTACTGGGGGGAGGGGTGATAATTTCACCAGTGCAAACTTGGCCCAATCGTGCAATGCTCGGCTCACTCTTTTATCACCGAAGGTGTCATACAGCCCAAGCATAGAAATGGGGTGGCAACACACGTATACTAATCCGTGGCCATATCCTTAAAGTCAAAGTCAAAGTCAAAATGTTTATTTTCCAAATTGGCCTCTGTTGAGGCGCTTTTAGAACGTCATTTACATTTGCATAATAAATATATTTTTTTAATTTACCACCGATCCGGAAGGCTGTCTCTACCGAGAAGAACCGGCAAGAAACTCGAGTAGTTGCTCTTTTCAAAAAGCTTTGATACAATGTGTAATTGTTTACAATCATGAATTTAACGGAAAATTCTTCAGTGAAAAATAATATCCTACATTATTTCTAATGTAAACCCAATACGTGAGGTTTAAGATTTAACATCATACAAAGTTTTACACACTCGATTTACATATTAATGGATGTGGTTCAACTTCTGTTTTGAAATTACAAAGAGAAACTTAGAACAACTTTCTTAAAGTTGGGAATAAGTTAATCATGTTCAAGGTGCTTAAAGATGGTGCTTTAATCTTTATTTAAGATTAAGTATTAACACGTATTATTTATTAACTGAATTTTTTATGAAGATTAGAAATTCAAGAAAATAATGATGAAATAATAACTTATCCGTGCGGCTTCGCTCCCGTAGCATAAATTTATATATGTATATATACCCTATGTTACTCGTGGATAATGTAGCTTTCAAATGGTGAATTAAAACTTGAAAAAATGATTTTTAATTTTTAATCCAGTAGTTTTGAGCCTATTCATTACAAACTAACAAACAAAGTTTTCCTCTTTATAATATTAGTGTAGACTAGCTGTTGCGCGCGACTTCGCTCCTGTAGAATATTGTTATATAGCCTATATTCCTCAGAGATCATGCAGTATTTACCTGATCCCCATCGTCAGATTCTAAGATGATATAAATTATAAAAATATAAATAAATCTACAGAATATCTCCAACGAACATCGTCGGTATAATCGAGTTTGTTTTTATAAAACAAATTCTCTAAAAGTAACTCAATTAAGTTAACTCAACCGTGGGGGCCGCAACCAATATGTAAAAATGTTTTCTCCGAAAATGTGAGGATTTTCATATTTTTCGTAGAAACTTAATCAAGCCGTGGCTGCGAAACTGTTACAAAAAACTGAAAGATGTATTTTTTTTAATAGATCAGATTGGGGCAGTGGATGTGGCAATGGTTTATTAGGTTAGAATAAGTGTGTCGCCACCCCATTTCTACCCGTGGGTGTCGTAAGAGGCGACAAAGAGTAATTGTGCTGCATTACATCTTCAGCAATAAGAGAGTAGGAGTCCGAGAGGATTGCACGAATGGGCCAAGCTCGCACCGGTGTACCACCCCCCTAGCAGTAGATCGGCGTAAAGCAGTATTGCACTGTGTTTCGTACGATGAGCGGGTGCCCGGAGGCCTGTATTCACATCCTTTTTCTCTCTCGTCCTGACCTACTCCTCTCCCAACTTCCTATCATTAATCCTCTCCTTATTTCCTCCCCTTCCTTCAAGCCGGCAAGGCATCTGCGACACTTGATGTTACATCTGTTCACGGGCTGCGGTCAGTCACTTAACATCAGGTGAACCGCATGGCCCGCTTGCCAGATAAAAAGATGTTTATGATGTGATTAACATTGTAATTTTCTACTGTCTGGGTGTTTTTCTATTTCTAGTATGTATGTAATAAAAAAAAAAGTGAAGTGAAAATAAATGTCTTACGTACTATTTGCTATTATCGAGTATCCTAAGGGTTCGTTTTATTGCAGAACCTTGTTGCGTTTGATTTATACCCCAATTTCGACCTAATCTTACGGTTGGCAATATTTTTCGCCGAATTATGACCTTTACCTTTATTTAATAAAAGTAAATAGCAATAGCGTAATTTTCGCTACGGGAATACGAGATGCCATCTTTACTATACGGGATCTTTGTAGGATGTTGGTTTCAATTTTTGATTCAATACTTAAAAAAAAATTGGTAAATTAAAAAATAAAATATGTATGTGACATTTCAAAAGAGCTTTCAAAAAGCCGATTTGGAAAATTAACGATTAAAATTTGAATTTGATTTGGAATAGTTTAAAAGTGTTTTAGGTGTATTTTATCATCCATGTTTCTAATAAAATCTTTAGTAATTTAAATAAATAATGATAGACATATTCACTTGCACAACTTTTGTTAAATCAATTTAGTAAAATGTATTTTTCTTACATTAATTATTTAGTAGAGAATGTAATTTTCTCAAAATATTTTGCATGGTGTAACCAACATTGCTCGGTCACGATTTTGTTCGCTATATTTTATATACAACGTATTGTTTATCTAGAGATTTATGTTTCCGGGTATACACCAAGTTTATAAAACCAAAAACATTTATACGAAGTATTAAAAAGTCACAGTTTGATGAAATTTCAATGATAAAGCTGTTAGTTAGTAGGAACTAGGGTTTGGGAATAAATAAATAGTCTGGGTCATTTAACACAACGCCATCTAGTCCCAAATTACGGAAAGTTTGTACAATGGTCACTAGATAACTGATGCCCAGTTCCTACAAAAAAATAACGAGCCGTTTTACTTACAGACAGTACAATATCCTTAGCATACCAATGCCTCATAAGATACCAAGTTTTTTTATAATTTTGTATGAAAATAGGGTTGGGTTAACCAAAATTACTGTGCGCGCGCCCCACCAAAAACAGAATTCAGCACCACGCGAGCGAAGCCGCGGGCGCAATGCTAGTTTTTAATAAAGCAAATTGTACTACGCATCTATTTATATCTGTAGCTGTCGTTAACCTACTATCACATGTTAAAGGTTGTACATTGACACTATCAATCCAATCTGGCTCCTCTTATCTGGACCTAATTGCTTGTAGTCTATTGTAATATTATCAAATTTGTGTCACATTTAATAAATTCGCGCGGATTTTTGCAAGGGATAAGTAAAAATCTTCATTTTTTGGTACTTGCTGCAGTATTTGTTTATATAATGTTTGTATCTGTATGTATAATGAGTTGTGTGTAATAAATGATTTTTCTATTCTATATGTCCCGTTCATGATAAAAACTATCCTATGTCCTTAATCGGATGTCAAACTATCTATGTAGAAAAAATCATCCAAATAGGTTCAGTGATTTAGGCATGCAAAAGAGACAGATAGACTTACGAAAGTGTTATATTTATTCGTAGATAATGAGGCTTTCGAAAGGTGGAAGAATTTTTAAATTTTTTTATTATCATTACAACCAGACAAACAAAGTTTTCTTCTTGATAATATTAGTGTAGATTATTCATTTAGTATTTAATTTTTTTTTTTTTTGTGAGGTGATTCTCACAGTTAGCCAGAAGGGCTTCTACTGTTTAACGCGGGCTTTTTAGGCGAACTGAAGGTTCGCCTAGGCTAGCGACATGCCTAAGGGCGCCCCCCTTTGAAGGGGATCACGAACCTCGGCTTGGGCTGTCGCAGGAAGGGAGGGGGCCTGAAGGGCCTGAGTCGGACGGAATCTCACCCGGGTGAGCGATGCGCGGAGCAAGGGACCTCGTCTTCGCCGGCGAAGACGGTGTAGTTCTGCTGTGGAGTGTGGAGTACTGGAACTGGCGGAGTCCAGGAGGGCGTTGGCTTTGGTTATGTCGTCGTCAGAGTCGACCAGGACATGCCTAGGCCGTCTCTT
>LQNK01003209.1:0-24278 GCA_001586405.1 Phoebis sennae
TTCTTGAAAATATTAAATGTACAGACACGGCTAGTCTACGATTTTATTATATGTATAGATATTCTTTAGTAACAATAAAGATTTTAGATTCTTTTTGATTCCGTCTGTACAATTTTTTAAGAATTTATGAATTATTGTTATAATCTTTATTTTTTGTGTCGTAAAGAGTGGATAATAATATAACTGCAGGTAGAGTACGTCATGTCGGCTAAGACAAATATATTCAACTTCCTTCTTCCTTTCATCCTATTCTACTCTTCCTCTAACTTCCTATCATTAATCCTCTGCTTATCCTCTCTTTCAAGTCAGCAAGGCATCTGCAACACTTGAATGTTGTGGATGTTCATGGGCTGCGGTCAGTCACTTAACACCAGGTGAACTGCATGCTCCGCTTTATTTATTTATTTATTTATTAAATAGACACACTATTGGTTTATCATCAATATATTTCACATTATAAGGAGAACAATATCTGGATAACAAAACCGTTTAAAGTGTGCACAGCACTCATGAAGAAGCAACAAAATATGGAAAAAAGGAACATTCTGAAATTAACATAAACAACCGCTTGACACAACATAACAAAATCTATAAGTACTTACTGGAACGTAGCCGATTTCATATTCTTCGCGAGGTAGTACAAAAACAGCCAGTCTCCAAACTCACACCCGTTCACCACGTTGATCACGTTATAAGGGTTGAATTTACTCTTGGACACGTGGCGGAAGACCATCTCGTTGAACTTGAGAGAGCGACGGAACATGAAGAAGGAGGCAAAGCGCCATACTACAGCTGTAGGGAATAAAGTTTTTTGTTTTATTTATTTCTAGCTGCTATTTTTAAACGTGACGTATTTGACGGACACGAACTTGTATGGAAAAATATAATTGTGGAACAGCGATCACTACATTATACGCATTATACAATGTTTTTATAAATAATCTCTACACTTTATAAAATATATTTATGAAATTCCGTTGCTATACAAAACTCAAAATAGTGCATATTATATTCAAACCGGGGCGAACCAATTCCAAAAATGAATTAAAAATCGTGTCCTATGATAAAATCCATTCTAGCCTGTGGGGCACAAAAGCTATGGTAGGGGAGCCCAAGAGGGGATTTCGGGATTTACTCGAGCGCGTCAGATTAATATATAGGGGGATACCTTGTACCTTAATAAGTACTCCCACCAAGTATGAGCCTTATATATATGTTCGCTCTTCAGGGATAAAGGATCAGATTAGTAAAAAAAAATTGATCATCAGACATTCTCGAGCGCGTCAGATTAAGATAAGGTGAGTTAGTTACGTGCTAAAACGTGTATATTTCACTAATCTGACGATTAATATCTGACACGCTCGAGTAAGTCCATGGAGGTGATTTTTTTTACATTTTTGAAAATTTATAGCGGCTTCCCCCACCGATGAAACGGTATGTATTATATGACATTTTTTTCTTCTAATTATCTAAGCTTCTCAACCCAATAGGTCTCTATAACGCTCGAGTAAATCCCGATTTAGCATCGTGGGCTCCCCTACCACTAGACATAACTGGCGCTCTTGTTGGACAGAGTAAACAAAGAAATCAAACAAAAAATATTTTAGCTTATAGCTGACTATAAGATAAAAAAAAATCTGTTTTTAACTTATAGTTGTCTTGAAGAACAATTCTTTCTAATTTTTCAAAAAGAATTACCCCAGCAAACTCTACTTATTCCAACAATTTTACCAACGTTATGACTTCTATCCGTTCACAATTTGTCACATAAAAAGTGATACCAATTTACTTACCAAGAAAAGACGCGATGAACAGTATCAAGAACCAGAACCACAGGATAACGTAGATCTTCTCGTGGATGATGTTCAGAGCCATCACGCAGAGGGCGTCATGTTGCTGGATGGAACCGCTTGGACCGTATTTGTGGAAGATGCATTTTGTTACCTGGACGAAAGATTTTTATTAGCTTTTTAAATATCATTAATCATGCCCATAGAGCATTGCAAAATACGAGAAAATCATATTATAATGTTATAATCAAGATCTTTCATTTGATACCACACGTGACTATATTCATATGAAAATGGCTTATTCTGCTTACTCCCCTTTCCCCAAATTTTATCAAGATCAGGCAAACCATACTCCAGATATCCTAAAACAAACATTCACCTATCTGACCAACTATCTTCTCCTCTTCAATTTCGAACTCGACATTTTCTTTTGTTTAAACTATTTTCCTATGAAATTTTTGAGAAACAATACTGAAGTTATAATCGGAAAAAGAGTTTTATACTAACATTCAAAATACAATATCCGGCCATCTCGACTCTGAGACCATTAACCATTTCACATTATTTAAAAAATAATTGTACAAAAAATGTGTAAAAATTCTTTAGGACTCACCTTGGGAAACACAGTCTCCAACGGATCCGTAATATTCTGCCAATCCCTAAAGCTCATCACACTCGGTCCCAAGCCCATAAATCTACCGTGCAGGAACTGGTTGATGGCCCACACTTGGAACATCACGTGTAGGAGGTTCACCACTTCTAGAGAGATCAACCACGTTGACCAGGTCCTTGTTATTCTGAGTCTAGATAAAAAGGTTATGTCAATATTGCAAGAATCCGAGCTAATTTTCCAAATACCATCTTTGCATGGAATAAGTGGCGGTAGATACACACTTTTTGAAACAGTCATGAAAACAACTGTCATCTCAGTCACCCGTGACCACGCTCGCTGTGAAGTGTTCGAAACGTCGGGTTAAATAATAATGTACTAGCCGCACCCCGCGGTTTCACCGGCGTAACGTTCAGACGTTACGCCACGACGGGATCAGTCCCGTGGCAACTCCGGGATTAAAAGTAGCCTATATGTTATTCTGAACCCTTACCTGTATGTATACCAAGTTTCATCATAATCGGTGCAGTAGTTTTTGCGTGAAAGAGTAACAAACATCCATACATCCATACTTACAAACTTTCGCCTTTATAATAGTAGTAGGATTACAAACTTTCGCCTTTATAATAGTAGTAGGATAATAAACCGCGTTTGAAACAAGCCCTTACTAATATTATAAATGTGAAAGTAATTTTGTAGGTTTGTTTGTATGTCTATCTCTTCTTCACACCTAGACCAATAAATCAATTTTGATGAATTTTTTTATACAGATTGAAACCCGAGAAAGGACATAGGGTGGTTTTATTCCGGATATCCTACGGGAACAGATCATACACGCGGGTAAAACTGCGGGGCCTAACTAGTACATAATAAGGGTGTGGACACGCCTATACTGCTCAATATTGTAGACTCAAGCTTGCCTGCTAAGGAGTAAATAAGTAAAAACGCAGTAGTACATCCCTATATCTCGACTTTAACCCTTACTTTCACAAAGTGGCATTGTAAAAAGTCGCACACACAATTAGTGACATAATTACAGCAAAGTATACTAATATTAGCAGTCCTTAAGCTGATCAATCAGGTGATAACATAAACATGAATTTAATTTGATAAAATCGATGTTAAACATTAGGGATTAAGTGGATTTCTAATCAATTCTAATTGAAGTTGATTTTTATAGACTTACATTCTGTAGTTTTATTGGGCTGATAGGTCCTCTAATTTCTAACCTTCTGACCTAGTTTCCGTTGCGTATATTTGCAAATTTTAACAGGCTTTTTCCAAAATACAAAATCATCGAAAGCCATGTTTTGGAAAGTTCTTTAATGTATGTTATCTAAGTAGCAACTACCAAGTTAATAGCTCCCCTGACCGATTTCGGCCATGGTGGCCAATCTCAACAGAGACTAGCCAGCTGCACAGGAGATATTTAAAGTGCACAAGTGTACGCGCGAACACAGGTGCACTCTCTATTCCTTTAGTCTCATAACTCGATGGGATGGCAGACTGACGCGACCGGAGAGAGATCACGCGCAGGACCGATTTTTTTTAAATACGTATACCACAAATAAATGAACACCCAGACAGTGGAAGATTACAATGTTCATCACATAATAATTTTCTACTCGTGGGGATCGAACCCACACCCTCCAGCACAATAGACCATTGCCACATACACATAAGCAGTGGCATCAAAACCATCATCTACGGAGAGATAGCAAATGCAAACGTAAATAACTAGAAAGGATTTACCTCATTATAATATCCTTTTTGATGAGGTTCACTCTGCCCTCGAGGGTAGATATGGATGGAACGGCTATCGCTCCCGCTTGAATGTCTGTGTCTTGTAACGCTAAGCTTGCATATTGTAAGCCTTCTACTAATGCTCTGATCCTGCCCCCTGAATGAAATAATACTTTTTAATGATACATTGGATATGACTGATTGTTTATGGCTCTTGCCGTCTAGAAATACCTTAGATATAGATATGATATTACTTCGTCCGCTTTTTGGCCTCTTTTTTTCAGAATCTCGGGAAACTAGCCCTTTTTAATTCCTTTCTAGCCCCATCATCTATACTAATATTATAAAGCTGAAGAGTTTGTTTGTTTGAACGCGCTAATCTCAGGAATTACTGGTCCCATTCGAAAAATTGTTTTAGTTTTAGCCCATTTATCGAGAAAGGATATGGGCTACATATCATCCCGATATTCCCACGAGAGCGAAGCCCTAGGGCATGGCTAGTAGAAATTAAAGTGGCAACACCGCTAACTTGTTTTTTTATTACAAAAGAAAAGATTTGCTTGTTTGTTTGTGTTGAATAGGTTCCGAGACTATAGTACCGATTTGGATGAAATTTTGTACAGAGATTCTTTGAAACCTCAGGAATAACATAGTTTTTATCCCAAAAATCCCACGGGAATGGTATTTATACGCGGGATACCATATGAACGTACCTTCCTTCCTCTTCCAGATATAGTGCGTCATATAGAAGCACACAGATTGTATGAAGAGGACGAACGGCACCCACTGGTAGTAGGTGTGGGTAATAGTTTCATCAGTAGACAGGATCGGTCCCACCCCAGGATGAGGCAAGAAACCGCCTTCAAGGAGGCTCTCGTTGTAGTGCCGAACCTAAAACAAAGCGTCATATAAAACCTTATTTTGTAAACCATAGCTGGCGATAAATAGAGAAGAATTATGTGCTCTTGTGTCGGAGGCTACAACTAGGAGGCTAAGTTCTTTAGTTTGAATCTAAATACTCTTTATATAAATGTTGAAGAAAAGAAGAAACGTCTAAGTTCATCTTATAAGCAAGATACAGGTAATTATAGAACCCACTAAACCAAAAGTTACTGATCTCTAAAAGTGTACACTCTAGATTTTAGGGTCATAAATTAGGTATCATATCATCAGTTAGGCAATTATCGTTATTAATCAACACCCTCGGTACTAATGATCCAATCATTAGGTGTATTTTTATGGGAAAATTGCCTCGCTTTACGGCGGTAAGATGGGAAATCTCCGGCAAAGAGGTCAAATTGACGGAGCCTAGGACGACTGAGTGAGGAACCTGCGGACTATCCGAACATTGTCCAGAAGGACTGCCCGTTGTATTCCCGCCGTAATAGGCTTAGCCGGCAAGTCCAACCTTCTTAAATATCGTTTCAGGGACGAAGGAGCCTCTATTATTATTAAAATACTCACAATAGTAAACGTAGCCATGAAGAAGCAGTACGTCTGTATCACATGCGGTGGCACGCCCTGATCAGACAAGCACTTAATATGCTCTCCGAAGTACTCCCTCGCGCACACCAGGATCACGAAGCCCAGCAGCATCGTGACTGTGAACTTGTAGTGGAGTTTGAACACCAAGTTATCTATTATGGGCTTGGAGTAATTGAATTTCATATGCGGCGTCAGCGCATGGAGCGATGACATCAACATCTTGAAGGCTTTGTTGTGTTACACCAATTACATGAAAACGTTCTGCAATACAATTATAAAGATTGATTTAAGGCAGAATTAAACAGATACTGCAACAGAATTGTTAAGAGTTAAACGAATTAAGCAAAATAAAACAGAAACTGAACCCCGTGATTTCATAATGAATTTGAAATGGGATTGTATAATACAATGTAAAATAAGGTATGGTATATTTACTAGAAATTACTAATACCATCAATAATACAGGTTCATTATAAATCATCATGAATATTTATACCTGCCATCGGCGTCTTTGTCTTTTGAGTTATGACGTCCAACTCAATAGATTATTGTTAATTTAATTCCTATATTTTTTTAAATTAACTTCTCATGAATCTAAACACAATACCAAACTCTTTTATTAGCAGATCTACAGGAGATCCACATAAAGTTTATCATTTTACTAATTTTATAAGGAAACGATAACCAGGCCATGGTAAGTAAAAAATGTACCTAGAATCATCCCTGAACTTTGCTTAGCAACTATATAAATAAATAATTATTGATATACTTACTTCCAACTCTCCGATAATCACAGGCTAGAAATAAAGACGTGCGTCTTCCACTTGAGTATGTTTCAGAGTATGTCATATCGGCTGTGATAAGATATGACAAACGCGATAAACATCACTGAAAAATGATTAACGGTTTTTAGAAATTGTGCAGCTTTACCGCCTGTTGGTGACGTTGCTGGCAATAGGAAAACATTGGATGGTGACGACATGGACAGAATCATCTGTATCAAATCCTTTTCCATATATGCCCTTCTGATTCATTTCGTCTAAGTTTGGTATTCATCCTGCATTTGAAATCTACATTGCAACTACGTAGCTGATTTTTTGATAAGCCTCGGAAATCTTGGAACAATTTTTCCAGGTTAGCCAGGTCAGGAAACAATATTTATACCTATAATCTACACTAATATTATAAAGAGGAAAACTTTGTTTTTTAATGAATAGGCTTAAAAACTACCAGACCGATTTCAAAAATTCTTTCACCATTCGAAAGCTACGTTATCCACGAGTAGGATATATTTTATAGGCTATATTATATAACATTTTACTACGGAAGCAAAGAGCTGTGCACAGGTCAGCTAGTATAATAAATAAGAATTAGAATGTATTCCATCTCTCAGTGTTCGTTCTTTGAACCATGGAAGAATTAATATTATAGACAATTTAAAGCAATCTGACGCAATATTACATTTAAAGGGAAATTGTAAATTGATTTTATCAAAATTCTGATAGACGATAACATAATCAATATTATTTCTACCAGTTCAAGACCAGTAGTACCAATGAAAATTGAGCAAAGGAGAAGGGTCAAAGGAACCCTGGATATGCCGATATAAGCTTTTTTCTGATACAGCAGGCAAGCGGAGCAATACGGTTCACCTGATGTTAAGTGACTGACCGCAGCCCATGAACATCTACAACATCAAAATGTGGCAGATACCTTACCGGCTTGGAAGGGATGGGATAAGGATTGAATTAATGATGAAAAGGGAAAGGCATAGAATTGGATGGGAGAGGAATACGATACGAAACAGAGTGCAATACTGTTTCACGCCGATCTTCTTTTTTCTTTGGTAATTACACCGGTGCGAGCTTGACCCAATCTTGCAACGCTCGGCTCCCACTCCTTTTGAAATTCAGAAATCTAAAGTCTTACTATTACACAATATAGATGTACTATTAATTTGTGACAGTAATCAGAGAATTAATCTTGAGAATATTGTTTAATTAAACGTTTAAAATAATCAACCCCATAAAGGAATACGGAGTGATATTTAATATGTATGATTCCCAAAACATAATTGTCAAACAAACAAAATAATCACCGCTCAGTTATTTAGTCAGTATTTACCAGCTCAGTTTACATTGACGAGTCATTTTTATGATTCGTTAAGAAGATACCGATTGTAATGTTTACTCAACTTGTATTTTATTTAAATACTAGCTGAGCTCCGCGGTTTCAGTCGTATGTATCCCGTCCCCGGGTTTTTAGGATAATAACTAACCTCTGTCATTCCTGGGGTTTCAAAGAATCTCTGTACATTCAAATCGGTCTTGTAGTTTCGGAGCCTATTAAATACAAACAAATAAACAAATCTATCCTCTCTATAGTATTAGTGTAGATATAGAAAACAGGAGATAGTTTGAGATTCAGTGTTGAGTTTTACTGTTGGAGCCTCGTTGCAGTGTAACAAATTTCAATTCTAAGTAATGCAATCTTACTAATAAATAAATACGTTTTTTACTCTTTGGGGCCATTTCAATTTACACAGGAGTAAATATGATAAGTATTGAATTAAAGACTTTTTTACACTATTTCCACTATTTATTTAAAAACATTATTTAATTACAACCGGTTTCGAGAATTCATCATCAGGTAGTGAATATAATTATAATAGAATTCTCGAAACCGGTTGTAATTAAATAATGTTTTTAAATAAATAGTGGAAATAGTGTAAAAAAGTCTTTAATTCAATACTTAAAATGCATTTCCACCAAGAAGTCACAATACAATCTATCAATTATAGTAAATATGATGGTTGACGACCCGATTGGTGCAGTGGTTACAGGATTGGTCTATTATGCCGGAGGGTGTGGGTTCGATCCTCACGAGTAAAAAATTATGATGTGATGAACATTGTAATTTTCTACTGTCTGGGTGTTAATGTATCTATAGTATGTATGTATTAAGTACGTTTAAGTATGTCTATCAGTTATCTAGTTCATAGTACAAGCTTTGCTTAGTTTGGGACTAGATGCCGTTGTGTTTAATGACCTGGTATATTTATTTATATTTTATTTTACTTAGGGTCTTTGCATTCTAATTCTTTTTAAATGAAGTTTATAACCCAATATAAGTCGACGCAAAACAATAATTTATTGGTAAAGTACGGTCTTATCGACAAGTCACCTTATTCGATAAGATTTATTATCAAATGTAGATAGCCTCGATATACATAAGTGAGAAAAATTCTGACCCAAATACTTCTATAAATGTTTTTAACAGGTGCGTGTAGGGTTGCCAAGTGGTCCGAAAATTTGAGATTGTCCCACAATTTAGACACATACACACATGAACACAACCACAACTTTAAAACAATAATTATATATTTCTTTTGTTCACTTTTGTTTAATTTTAAATTTTAAATTTCTATGAAGTTTGCTTTATATAGAGTAGAACCTCTTTGGAATGTGGTCCCCAAAATACAGGCTGTCCTAGTTTGAGATCCAAAATATAATATGTATAAATTTTGGCAACAAATAAATTATTATTATTATTAATACCAGGTGTGCCCCGCGGTTTCACCCTCGAGTATCTTCCGTTCCCGTGGGACTTCCTGGATAAAAGCTATCCTATGTCCTTTCTCGGGTTTTAAACAATCTCTGTTCAAAATTTCATCCGAATCAGTGGTTTAGGGTTTAGTGAAGAGATAGACTGACGGATGGATAGAGTTAATTTTGCATTTATAATATGAGTAAAGAAGTAAAGATGAACATTCATACACCCTTCTTTTAATTTACTAAACTACTTTTAACTTTACACTTAAAATTACTACTAACATTAAGTTTAATATAATGTGTGTGTGTGTGTGCTCAAACTGCCTAATTAAAGCAATCAATTCCCGCAACAAGCAGGCTAACCTATAATTACATCATCAATTATTTATGTCATAATACGAGACCGGTTTCATATTCCACGGGTATACGACCGGATATTCGGCGCTCCGGCCTAGTAGCTAGCCGGATATCCGGTATAGAGTATCCGGCCAAATCTCTATCCGTTTCATCCCTACTTTATATATTTTGTATGTGTGTGCGTGTGTACTCAAACTGCCTAATTAAAGCAATCAATTCCCTCAACTAGCAGGCTAACCAATAATTACATCATCAATTATTTATGTCATAATACGAGACCGGTTTCATATTCCACGGGTATACGAAAGTTTTGAGAAGTGCTTGCAATAAAAAATGCAAATGTGTGCGCGGACAATACAGAGAGGCGTTACTATCGGCTCTCACTGTTCTTTACTTCTCGAATCTATTTTAAATAAAATACTTTTTTATTATTATTTAACCCGACGTTTCGAGCACTTTACAGCGAGCGTGTTCACGAGACTATATATATCTCGAATCTATTTTTTATAGAACTACTAGCGACTCGCCCCGGCTTCGCACGGGTGCAATGCTGATAAAAACCTTCCTCATGAGTTACTCTATCTATTAAAAAAACCGCATCAAAATCCGTTGCGTAGTTTTAAAGATTTGAGCGTTCATAGGGACATACAACATGACACATGACAGAAAAAGCGACTTTGTTTTATACTATGTAGTGAAGCTCGTAGCATTTGTAAATGTCACTGTTATAACTGAGCTGTTTAAACCTAAGTGGTTTGTAAATGCTGTCTTTTGTATCTTTTTATTCATTTTAATAGTAAAGATGTTAAAAAAAAACTTCAAATCATGTTTAAAAAGAGGATAAATAATGTTTGAAATTGATCAAAGAAAATGATCTGATGGATTTCTTAAATCTGAATTACAACTTTTTTCGATTTGAAGCTCGGGTATTAAATAAAACAATTGTCTTTACTTTAAACCTTTACTATATCAAAACAATTTTCATTCTTAAGCTGGTGTTGCTATTTGATTAAAATGTGTATAAAACCGATATTGTTTTGTCAACAAAATATCTGAATACATCATTAATAAAAAAACTCATCTCATTCTCGATCCACTTTCAAATCGAGTAACAACAGTAAAACACTACTACAAACAAACCACAATAAACAACACTGCACACAGACACCAATTCATAAAGCGTATCCTGATTTGACACCTTACGTTATATCCTTACATGTGTTCGTTAACAATTATTTATGTGTGTAAGTGTGTGTATACGTGTGTGTGCGTATGTGTGTGTATGTGTGTGTTTGTCTTTATGTGTGCGAGTCGGGACCTAGCGAGACTGCATTCCTGGTCACGACCGTCTTGAAGACGTGTGCTAAATTTCTACAAATTGAATTACTAGATACAATCTTATACTATAAAAAAATAATTAAAGTACCTTTTATATATTTATTAATTACACTTTATTTGCACAACTTATACATTTTTAATGCATAACTAAAGCAGTAGTAATTGAACAAACAATAAACTATAATAGTTTTGTAGTGTCAACTTTAGGCAATTCAAATTAGGGAAATGCGACAAAAATAATAAATATAACAATAAACATTTTACTTTCCGATAAACACGAAATTTTCATAGAAATCGGCAGCACTACAAAATCTACTGTAAAGATAATGTTAACACCTTCGATTATCTGTTTCTTTAGCTCTCGTATTAGTTAACAGCCGAATAAAAAACACGCAACAATATACTGATAGACATACTTCAACATTTTTTTTTGTAAATACATACATACTATAGATAAATGTACACACCATACACCACACAGTAGAAAATTAAAATTTCCAAAATACATGATTAAAATAACATTTTCAGTAATAATAGTATTCTAGCGCTATATATTTAATTCGGATATTACCATCAACTTAGATAAACGTATAGATAAACACCCGGTATAATCAGCCTTCTATTTTTTATTTCCACTGGGATCCACCTCAAAACCATTTGGGTTATCTTTTGCACCCACTCATCTTTCTACAGACTATACGATCATTGCAGACGAGCTATCCGCGAGACATATTAGAAAGTCGCCTTACTCATAAATTGAATGAAAAATGATAGACCTTTACAAATAATAATTGCACAGTCATCGTTATGTTAAACATTTCCTGGCCTTGCTGACGCAATATTTAAAATCCAATTGATAGTTTATTCTCTACTACTATACGAATATTATGCATCATGGGAAAACCCTGCAGCAATTTTGAATAGTTATATTTTTTTGGCAAAAAGTTATCATTTATCCCTTCTTAGTTTCCTGTGAAGGGTAATCACATCATCTAGTCATAATTCAGTTGATATTATATACATCATTAAATCTTACGCAGAGCTTATTCTGTTGATTTTCGAGGAGTTCAGTGGAATATCTTCCACATGGATGATCAGACTTGAACCAAATTTCTATGGGACCACATTGGCACTGTACTCTTTGGGATGCAAAAAGAATTTTCCAAATCGGTCAATAATCGCCGGAGATGTGCGGTATATAACATATATAAAAAAATACTGTCGAATTGATAACATCCTCCTTTTTTTAAGTCGGTTAAAAATACTCAATTTCAGTTATTTTGCATCGGCTATAGAGTAAACTTTTTTTTTAATGCACACAACTCTAAGTCCCGTAATTTTATAAATGCAGACAATAACTTATGTTATACTAGTTGTTGCGCTTTCGTTGTTATATAGCCTATAATAATAATTTACAGCCTATGTCTTTCAGTGTAGATGTAGCTTTCTATAGATAAATTATTAAATCTGTCCATTAGTTTTGCGTTAAAATATTACCATTTACAACGGACCCACAAAAAAACAAATGTTTCCTCTTTATAATAGTTTAGTTTACCCTAAATACATTTACAAAATACACAAATACGCCAAAACATGTGACTCAGACGCCGTCTGCCCAACAAAAGCAATTTATTTAAATTCACGTCACTATCTAGCTACAGCGCCCATGAATACAAGACCTGATGACATCGGCCAGCGACAACTTGACCACAATTTGACCTGCGCACGCGCACATGAAAGCTAACGCACACATGAGCACAAACGGGTTCTTGACGGTGTGTGGAATTAGGTTCAAAAATGGAATGACCGTTTTGAATTTGGAATTAAGCACTATTATGCAATCGAGTTACATTAGTATCTATTTTGTTCGTTTCCGATTTCGTCGACGCACATAACTATAATAAACAGATAATAAAAATGTTTTAAGAGTTATAGCGTTGACAGATACAATAATTTTTCTTTCTGGAAAACCCTATTTTTATTGTATCGTTGGCATTTTAATTTCAGTGGACTATATGCATTACTACCAGAGATTTCTGAATTGAAAGGATGTCTAACCTAATTCGAGCGAGATTTTTGATGACAGTATCAATTTAAAACGTTTACGAGAACTTCTCAATTAAGATTTCATTGAAGTTTGACTCCATTGAGAAATATAAATTGCGAGAATTATGATTCGTATTTCGTACATCCTTACATAATAAAGTTTAATGTATGTTTGTTTATAAGAGATAATCTTCGAAACTACTGGATTTATTAAAAATTTGGAAAATGATGAATAAATAAATAATAATTAATGGGATTAATAAGGTTTATAGGCTGTATAGAATTACGCTACTAGAGAAGTGAAATGAGGAGACACAGTCAAGACGTTTTACAGCCGTTTTGGTCAAAATGTGTCAAAGATTATGGATAGATTTTTATCTCAGATTATACAACGTTAGATAGACAAACACATAGCAAAGACTATCCTTCGGTCGCATATTCAAATCAAAATTTAGCCAGCAAAACAAGAGGTAGATAGAATATTGAATTGAAGCGCATTCACTAGCAATGTGCATAGAAAGAGGAGAGAAATGTTAAGTCTTGAGAAATAAAAGAAATCGCTATTAGCAATTTTTTTTTTGTTATAAAACACATGAAATTATTATTATATAAATAAATTAGGGATATTTATTAAATGATATGCTATTTATTTTTTTACAATTTTTTAAACCTGCTTCCTACTAGTCTCTCCTGTTATCCCTTACAGTTCGTTGCCTGGAAGAGATCACTACTGAGTGATAAGGCCGCCTACTGTGTTGGAAAATTAGATGTGAGAAACTTTACATAATAAGTCCTAAACTTTTTATTTCTCAACACAATAAAGTGTATAAATGAATAAATAAATAAAATTGTTTGTTCGATTCCTTATTTCGATCTTGAAAAACAATGGGGGGATACTGTACTTTGATATCTCCCCTGTAAGATGCCTCTACGCCAAGAGTAAGCATAAAATGTGAAGAGCTTACACGAGATAGACTGTACCTATTTATTACTATTACATACCAAAACGTATGTATTGAAGCCTCCAAATTCCATCAACAAAGCCACAATTAAGAGCCCTTATCACTCTTCCCACTTTTTTGCCATATTTGGACTACACCCACGGAGAGAGAGATGGAAAGAGGAATTTTTGTTAGTGCGAGCGAGAAGACCGCGGTCCGTTAGGAAAGTAGACGAGACAGACTACTACGGTTACGCGAGTAGGGATGTTTCGGTATCATCGATAAATATTTTCAAAATCTCAAAAAGTAAACGTTCAAGGGTAGAATTATCATACCTATATTGTGTATGTGAAAGTTTGAATTTTTGTGTGTTAACTACTGAAAGGTTCTTTATAAATTTACAGATAGGAAATTGGCTGGATTAGGTACATTTATATAAGACTAGCTGCTCCGCGCGTCTTCGCTCCCGTAGCATAATGTTATATAGCTTATCTTACTCGTGGATCACGTAGCTTTCGAATGGTGAAAGAATTTTTAAAATCGGTGTAGTAGTTTTTATATCCACTCATTACAAACAAACAAAGTTTTCATCTTTATAATATTAGCAGCGCGGCTTCGCTCCCGTAGTATAATGGTATATAGCCTAAGTTACACATGGATAATGTAGCTTTCGAATGGTGAAAGAATTTTTAAAATCGGTCCAGAAGTTTTTGAGCCTATTCATTAAAAACGAACAAAGTTTTCCTCGTTATAATAGGATACATTTTATTGATTATTGAATTTGACGCGAAGCCGCTGCCAGAAGCTACATAAATCTATCTTTCAACACAAACGCTATCAAAGAACTGTTTCAACATAAAATCCTTCGTCCTTATATTTTTATTCTAATCCTCAGCTAACTTTTCATCCATAATATTATATCCATAACCTAGCTAATAATAACAGATCTCGATATCAGTGTAACAATACAATCCGCATATCATATATCTCACTGGTTCACAGATCAAGGATGTATTTATTGAGTCCACCGCAATATGCAATATCTACCGCAACTACAATTTTTGTATCCGGATATTATGTTACACCCACCCGCGCTTCAGTTCCTAAGATGTAAACAAAATGGTTCAGAAAAGATCTCTTTTATATGAATCTCGGTCTCACCCGCATAGTAGCGTATATAGTCTATAATCTATATCTATAATTTATAGATTTCCTCATGAACCTGCCTTTAATAATGAAAACGACTTATAAAGAAAGTCCACTCAAAATCAGTTTAGGAATTCTCTAGCAAAATATATTGCTAGAATTCTACGTGATCACTGAGTGGAAACTCAGTTCCCAACTGGGTACATTCCCTCTGATATTTACTTTTCTGTGTTGTTTGTAATTTGTATTTCAATGTAAAATGTAGTGTGTTCCAGTAAATACATTTCTTTTTCTTTCTTTATTTCGAATCTTTCAAATAAGCGCCTAAACCAATCAAAATACTTTTAATCCTTTAACGTTTTATAGTATTAGTAAAGTTTACACCTAAATATTATTGATAGTTTCTTATCTCAAAGGAGGAAGGAAGCAGAAGGAAGAATAAGCTTTTCTGGTAAAGCCTGCAGCTTTAAAGGATACTTTATGTTTACTCCTCTAAAACACTATAACTAGATATAACAAAATGATCGTCTGCAATAAACGCAATTCATATCTCCCAAAAACATTTTGAATAGTCTAATGTCAAAATATCGATACCCGTACATCACTAAAGGTAAGATATTGAGAGGTCTGGTTTCTACCTGCCCGACAGCATGAGTCAGACGGACATTCATCATGCCTTTATTGGACCCTACCTCGGACCTCAGGTTGAAAAGTAACACATTTTTCATAGAATTATCGACGTCCGTTTGGGGATTTTAAGTATAAGCCTTTTAAAGTAAAATATAGAGTAATTTTAACCCTTCCGAAAGTTGTTTATTTAATTCTGAAGTCATTTATTATGTACCGACTTTACAAAATAAGGTTATCAGTTTGAAATGTTATACTGTGTATAATAATATTTGAGTATGATAATTCATTTAGCCTCCAAGTATTCAGCATAGCAAGATTGAGCTTTTTCGTAAGTGTATGTTTGTCCACGAATTTTTCGTAAACTAAAAGTCATATCAAAATGATCGTTTTAGATTTAAATTACGTACGCTTCAACTTAGGGAAAAGTTTAAGTTTTATCAAAATCGGACTTGTATATTCAGAGATATTGGTAAATTAAAAAATATAGATAAGTAGTTGTATGTTAGATAATGTTCTGTTTGGCAAAAATATTTTTTTTTATTAAAACCAGCAAAGTATTACAGAAAAAAACAGTGACTGGTCACTTGTTCAAGTCGCTTGCAATAATGATCGCTTTAAGAAAAATATTCTAAAAGTACAAAAGCTATTAAAATTATAGCTTTTCACAATGTTTTAAATAGTTAACCAAAATAATACATACAATTTACTATAACAACGGTTTCCGTAGTTTTTAAATTTATCTTTTTAAAAATTACATTCTATCACACATACGATTACATCACAACGTCTCATAATGAAGTTTTTGTATCTAATTATAATGATGCCTTGTGCCAAATAATTTAAAACAGCCTTCATATATCCATAAACATAGAATAAAGAGCCTTAAGACAAATTGCTTTACAAAACATTCAATAGAACATTGCCTTTCCCGTCTACCTGACCGCTTGTATTTTTTGCATTCCATATGTGAGTAGTAAGAACGCGAGCGAATGAATCATATTATTGTATAACTTCTTAAAAATATTTCTTAAATGCCAACTCAATGATTAACATGGCAACTTTCGCATTTATAACGTGCCTTTAACGGCCGTTTTCAATATTCTATCTATCCCTTGTTTTGTTTACTAACGTCAGACAAATCTATCTATTTGCACTTACTTTGATTTTAATATCCTAACGACGGATACATTTGCTATGACTTTTGTCTATTTATTGTCATATAATCTGACATAACAATCTATCTACAATCATTGATACATTATTGAAAATGGCCGTAAATGTAATTAAGATGGTTATATTTATCTGTGTCAAAGGTGTATTTTACTTTTTAAAAACTAAACTTACGAGTTATCTTTATATAGGTTTACGCTTTATAGTGAAGTTTCACCTGATGTTAAGTAGCTGATTCCATAGCCATGAACGTCGACAAAACGCCTTGCCGGCTTTAAGGAGAATAAGGATAAGGAGAGGATTTATGACACAACAAGGAGCAGAATAGGACGGGAAAGGAATGGGATGGGAATGCAGGCCACCGGGCACCCAATCATCGCACGAAACACAGTGCAATACTGCTTCACGCTGGTGTTCTACTGGGGGTGTGGTTATTATACCGGTGCGAGCTTGGCCCAATCGTGCAATGCTCGGCTCCCACACTTTTATTGCCGGAGATGTTATGCAGCAGAATTACACTCTGTCGCCTCTTACGACACCCACGGATTGAAATAGGAGTGACGACATCTAACCCGTCGCCAATAGGACTAAAATTATACTGCTGTTACTCCAGCAATCATCGCATACTAGTCTAGCAAGCACTGGTTATTCATTAACTATAACATTTTTATATTAATTACAGTTACTTAGTGCAATTGAAAACATCTTCATATTTTTAATAAGAGGAAAACCACAGATTAGGGAATAAAATGTAGATGGAGTGCGGCCGAAGACTCGAGTGACGCTGAAAAGCAAATACACACTTCAAAAGCAAATACAAAAATGTTCCTCTAGTTTGACACACACGTTTCAAATTTCACTCACACAGATGCACGTGTACGTGTAGTAAGCGTCACTCTTCGGAACACTCCATCTGCCTTTTATTCTCTAATCTGTGAGGAAAACAAATTAAAGTGTTATCACTTTCCTTTTGTGCATTAAATGTGTCATTCGTTCTTACTAACAAAGGAGTCCTGATTCATCGCACTTGATTTATCAAGAACTCGAGTGCTGCTAATGTCAATATTATGTACTACTTGTATTAAGATGCAGATATAGATTATCAATAATGCATTGATAAGTGCATTTTAATACGATAAACAATATTTTTTTTTCCTACGGCTTATATGGTCGGGGTGATTAGTATCTTAATTTACACTAATATTATAAAGAGGAAAACTTTGTTTATTTGTAATGACTAGGCTCAAAAACTACTGGACCGCTTTGAATAATTCTTTCACCATTGGAAGGCTTACGCTACGGAAGCGAAGCCGAGCGGATCAGCTAGTTATTAATATGATAAATTAATTTAGGTTATGAAATAGACTAGGGCCAAATTAATTGATATCCATTCAGTCATTTCAGTCGTTTCAGTCATTTTTGTGGGTTTGAGTTACCAATGTATGGCAAAGTTTCAGCCTCGTAATATGTAGATAACAGTAGGTACATCATATCAAAGTTTATTCTTAAACTAGCTGATACGCGCGACTTCACTCCCGTAGCTTAATGCAAAAGTGAAGTATAGCCTTCCCCGATTAATGGTCTTCTCTAACTACACCAAAAAAAAAACCGGACCAATAACCCCTGGGATTAGCGCGTTCAAACAAACAGACTCTTCAGCTTTATATTAAGAGGTTTTTTAGACCTAATCCTAAACTAACAAGGAATATCAAAAACGCTAAGAGACTCGACTATTTTTTAAATCAAAACATATTCATATAAACGTCTCGTATATAATTTCCGTCTCCCATAGCCAGGTCTAAGGTTAATGAGCAAACACTGGATCCTCGTGTGCCCACTTGATGCCACTTATCCCAAGATAGCTGAAGGCCGAAGTCATTGCTGGCCCCACTTCCCGCGGGAACCGATTACTTACGTAAGCGATACGTCATTTGTTTTCGTTCAAAAACAATCTATACATCATACAGCTGGTTTATTGCTAGCTATGTTATATCCATTGAAGACTACTCAAAAAATGCGACCATCAATGACAATGTCATCTTTTGACAATCCCTTCATAGTTGAATTTAAAACTCTTTATTTTCGAGTTTTCGTTTATGATGTGATATTTTCTTTTTTATATTTTTATTTGCAGAATGGTTCGTGCATTTTTAAATACACAGGAAGGCATTTTATAGCTTTCTGTCGTCACGTCACCGTTGCTATGTAAAGTTCTGTCAACAATCGTTTGTAACCAAAGGAGTGTGGATATAAATGTATCAATTTGAAATCTCAAAATTAGCGTGCTAGTAACATATGTATAGTTATATAATATCATTGGGAATCAGGTTTAAAGGGCATACGCGTACATAGTGCTTTTTTCATGTTTTGGTGCCACGTCCGTATGACAAAAACAAAAAGTCCACAACTTGTGTTCAATTTATTAATGAGTACTGAAGAAATATGACTTTTAATGGCTTATTTGTCCATATTTATGAAATTCTTGTCTCTTTGAAACTCACGTAACAAACAATTTTTTCACATTACAGTCAATACAACAGCTTAATGGGAAGTTCGTTGTCAATTGATTATTACGCAACGCATTCCTAACTGTTATCCGATATTTACACGTGGCTAGGGCTGCCTCTGGAACGTTAAAAACTTTTAAAACACCTTGGTTTTTATGTTTTTTCAAATGTTTTTTAACGGTTTCTCAGATAATTAGATTTTGCCCGCGGCATAGACTACAAAATTAGCGTAGTTGGTGGTTTAAAAAAATATTTTAAATATGAATAAAATTTATTCAAGTCCTCATACTTGCATTTCACAATAATATTACCGAGTGTCTATAATATTTTATCCTCTTTTAGTTGAATTGAGCTAGATAAGTTTAGTAATTTGAAAATATAACTTGAGGAAGGTTTAAAACCACACAATATTTTTCTATCCAACAGTCCAGCTTTCATTAAACTTGGTTGAAAATCCAGGGAGTTATCTATACATTAAGAAGAGGCAACACGCCCGGAATTCATAACCTCCTCGTTTTTGGGAAGTCGGTTATTAATGTATGTATGACACTAGCATACAATGGTTTACTGTATGTTTATTTTATTCTTAAATTCACGACCACAATTGCATGCACTTCTTACGAATAACGATAAACAATAATACCTACTTCACAATAAATTCTTTCACTTTTGCAAATGCATGGCTTTTGTCACGTTCGCCAATATCCACAAATGTGTGGTCAGTAAAAACGTATATTCACAATGACTAATGTTTAATTATTATCCCTAAACCTAACCGTTCATAATAATTTAGGAAAAAACATTATTATTATTTCTTTGAGCCTGTTCTGCCCCTTTGCTGGGCAAAGACCTAATGTTTTCGGATAAAATAGTATAGAACTTTCAATTATTCAGTCTTTGTTATTTATTATATCAAAAACCAAAAAATATGGAGCAAGAGCAAGAACGCTAATTCTTCAAGTCCATAATTTGCACACAATTTTCCCCAATCAACGCGAGCGACATTAAATTAAATAATTGAAATAAAAACAGAATTCCGTCATTCAGTTAGACTATGTTTTCCAAACTCTTATATAAAAAAGTCGGTTATATTATGAAGGTTCAATATAATACGTAAAAATGACGTAGCAGCCCTGCATATCGACCATTTGAGGTCACTAATTTATTTCTATTAAGTGTGCCTAACGATACCCTGGCCGTAATTGGACCTTATTAACATTAGGAATTACATTTACGTATCAAACCAAATTTGCATGAGAAACTTTACAAAGTTTGTCAAAACATTTCAAAAGTTTCCACCACGGATCATTAGTAGTAAGGCTTTTTTAACCGACGTTCGAAAAAACCGTATTTTTTATGTATGTTACTGCATATCTCCGGCGTTTATGGACCGATATAGAAAATTCGGTGCCTTAATCTATTTTCAATTTAACAAGATTTTGCACCGACTGTATAAATTTCAACAAAAATAAAATAAAAGTTATTCTCTACTTTTTAGAGCGAGAAAGTTGGTTCTATTTTTTGAAAAAAGTTATTATTCTTTCTTTCTTTCTTTATGCATGGATGGATGTGAAATAGTCGATTTTTATATCAAATTAAAGGTCTTGATTTTTACATACAACGAGCGATCTAGCTCGGAGCGGGTCACTAGTATTATTAGTGACATTTATTATTAATGTGGCAGACCAAAGCCATACATAACAAGTACGCGTTATTTAAGACAATCTCTTATCACACCATCATAAAAATCAACGCTCATTCACACAAATAACAATTACATATACTGTACTATGTTTACAAGATAGCTTTATCAATCTAGTCCGTATCTGCGTGCTCCTTGACACACTTGTTTATTAAATAAAGTAGGCAATACAATGAAAAACTATGAGTTTCTATCTTAATCTATATATCAATATGTGAGGCAAAAACTTTGGACCCCTAATTACGAAAATTGTGCGGACGTAGAGCATAAAATTTGGCACACTTATAGTTTACTAGCTGATCCGCGCGGCTTCGCTCCCGTAGCTGTTATAATTTTCCCCGTTTTTTTCACATTTTCCATTATTTCTTCGCTCCTAATAGTTACAGCGTGATGTTATATAGCCTAAAGCCTTCCTCGATAAATGGTCACAATAATAATAATGTAATGGATAAATATAATAATGTAATAGATGGTAATGGATAAATCGACACAAAAAGAAATTTTCAATTCGAACCAGTAGTTTCTGAGATTAGCGCGTTCAAAAAAACAAACAAACAAACAAACTCTTCAGCTTTATAATATTAGTATAGATGTGTAGGAGAAGTGCAGAACGCTAATATTTTTAACAATAATGGTTATAAAGTACTTACATTAAATCAATAAATGAAACATTACACACACTACTATGCATTTCACACCCACATACACAAGTATTTGTTAACCGACTTACAAAAAAAGGAGGAGGTTATCAATTCGACCGTATTTTTTTTTTATGTATGTTACCGCATATCTCCGGCGTTTATGGACCGATTTGGAAATTTTTTTTGCATTCGAAAGAGTAGAGTTCATGTGTGGTCCCATATAAATTTGGTTCAAGTCAGATCATCCATGTGGAAGATATTCCAGGGAACTCCTCGAAAATCAACGCAATAAGCTCCGCGGTTAAGGTTTAATGATGTATATATCAACTAAATTGTGACTAGATGATGTGATTACCCTTCACAGGACACTAAAAAGGATAAAATAAAAATTTTTTCCAAAAAATAGAACCGACTTCCTCGCTCTAAAAAGTAGAAAATAACTTTTATTTCATTTTTGTTGAAATCTATACAAAGTCGGTGCCTTATCTATTTTCAATTTAACAAGATTTTGCACCGACTTTGTATAGACTTCAACAAAAATGAAATAAAAGTTATTTTCTACTTTTTAGAGCGAGGAAGTCGGTTCTATTTTTTGGCAAAAATTTTTATTTATGGTCGAATTTCGACCACTGAGCACTATGATGATAAATTTAAAGTTGGTTTGTAAGATAATTTATAACCTGTACATAACAGTATATGCATGAAAATGAATGAATGATGAATCTTTGAGAATAAACACACGATGTAGCAGTCGGAAGGCTTTAAAAATAGTTTGATTGTATTATAAATTCAATAAAATTATTAAAACTTTCTTAAATAAGTGATACATATTTAGATACTTTCGCGTGGAAATTCCGGTATAGAAAATTATAGTCGTATGTCTTTCCTCGGGTGTTAGACTATCTTTGTACAAAGTTTCATCCAAATTCGTTGTGTTCTGGACATGAGGACCAGACATCTGTCCTTTCCCTTCTTCTTCATCAGACATGATTTTCGAATAAATTATAGTAGTGGGATTTCCATCTAAATTCAAATTCAAAGTATTTTATTTCAGATGAATCCATATTCCATTCATTTTAGTACAAATTTTAAACTATCAAATTGTCACATAAAGTACAATCTTGTGTTTGTTTTAACGCGAGTACTTTCCGCGTTAAAATAAACTGCGTTTAAAATTCTTTAATGGGTATTTATTTGTCACATAAAACACATAATTCAGATTAATTAACGTTTAGTTAAAATGTTTTAACGTTTATGTATAGTTCTGACGTTGTCAAATGTTTTGTTGCCAAGAATTACGCATTTGGTTTTTGGTTGGACCAAATTAACAAATGAGGTAATGTTTCATATTTCCTTATTGTTTTGTCGGATTGCACAATAATATAATACCCAAATAATCAAATTATTTCATTGTTCATTTATTTGTTTATTCTCTTAATTCTACTATACAAATACATACTCAAGAAATACTTAGTCTACACTAATATTAAAAGAGGAAGACTTTATTTATTTGAATGGTTGTAATGAATAGACTTAAAAACTACTGGACCGATTATAAAAATTCTTTAACCATTCGAAAGCTACAATATTCAAGGGTAACATAGGCTATATTTTATAAGTTTGTATATATAACGATACGCTATGGGAGCGAAGCCTCGCGGCTCAGCTAGTTACACATAAAAAGAAGAAGGATAGCACAAAAGGCCTTATCACTTCACAGTGATTTCTCCCAGGCAATTGATTATTTTCGCTTCATTAAAATCGTTTTCAATCAAAAGTCCCACAACCTGCTTTTTCACAGGTCAGACGGGTCAGACTTTTCCACGGCAGACCGACAGACCATCGGCATATTTGTATCTGATGAGGCCTATAGTAGGAATGCTCAGTACGAGCTGTGACAGGCCTACTCAAGATGGCAACGCCTTGCGTGTGCTTTTGCCTGACTTTGGGACTCCAGCTTTCTTAGTTTTGTATTATATGATCTAAGTAATAGTCCAGCTATCTTAAGAATATATTACATCTGTTAAACAATGGTATCGAAATGTTGAATTTGTGGTTTGCAGTACTGTGCAGAAGGAAAACGAAGTCCTATCAGGGATCCGCTTTTTTTCTTTTAGTACGAACCCTACAAATATTGTGCAAGTACCTACAACATCCTACTTATATTATAGATGCGGAAGTTTGTTAAGATATATGTATGCATTTTTGTTACTCTTCATGCAAAACTACGTAACCGTTATAATGAAACTTGTTAAAGATATAGTTCTATCAGAATAACATATAGACTACTTTTAATCCCGAAGTTGCCACGGGATCCAAAATATAAAATGGCGGCTAGTAAATATATTGACTACACATCCTTAATAGGTGTATTAAATCGAAACTAAAAAAGGTGATCATAAACAACACATTTTGAAAACCGATACGGGCTATCAAATTAACGTTGTAATCACAAACAAATGTCTTTATGATTAGACAAGACGTCTCAAGAGCTCGTCCTGCTGTACTTACACATGTAAACACTTGGGAACAATATGCTCCAATTATCTTTATGAACGGAATGATACTTCATAATACGTATTGAGTTACAGTTGGGTACATGCACACTCTTGTTTTACTAA
>LQNK01003209.1:24910-39735 GCA_001586405.1 Phoebis sennae
ATAAAGTTTTTACTTCTTTACGTGTTTCAGAGACGATATCAAGTGCTGGGGGCTGCTGAAAACCAGCGCTGCAAATGAGCCTTCATCGCAGCATATAGCTGAGTCAGCTCCCTTTGACAGCAGCCGCACAGTACATCACCTTCAATCATTTTTTTTTTGTTGTTTGTTTTGTGTATCCATTTAGTTTTTATTTTTTTTCTTCTGTGTATTTTTTGTCCTAATGTGTGTGTTACTGTGTGCTGTCCTGTCAATAAATGTATTTTCATTTTCATTTTAATGCTATTAATATTATTTCTATAGGATTTCCTAAAGATATTTAAAACCTGTTTGTTGCCAGCCCTACCGAGTTAGTTCCTAGCCGGTGGTCCTACGAGCCAGTCAGTTAGGAACAACTTTAAGAAACTAGATTTAACCTGCCTATTTGTCTATGTAGGTATTTAACATTATTAGACGTTGGAAGACAAAAAAATAACGTTTTTTTATTAAGAGTAGGTAAAGGATCTTTTAAAACTTAATCGACAAAACGTGTTAAAAAGTTGGAATTAGAATAGGTAAAGTTTTTTTTTTAGCTAAATCGACAATTCGAGTCATGGTTTTGTTTCCAAGTTTCAAGTTTAACCAGCATTCCGACACGAAGCCAAAAAATGAGATGTGCAATATTTACAAGCTAAAAATGTCTGGGTTTAAACTGTCATACGCTCTCCATAAATTATTAAACCCAATTCCTCTACATAAACATTACTTTATTTGATAATTTTTGTTAATATTAAAAATCACTTAAAATTATAAAGTATTTTTTAACTTTTTTAAAGATTGCAACTCCGTGTCTGTGTCATATTAATAAAAGATAATTGAATCAAAGGAAGGAATAAACCGTTTCACTCCCGCACACCTTCCTTGGTTACGTTAGTATAGTATTATATTATCTGTGGTTACGTAGTACCTATTTAGAAATCGATAATCGAGAAGACGATAATCTCGGATTGCATTAGCTGAGACGATGTTTATTTATCTCCCACTAGCTGATCCGGGCGGCTTTGCTCCTGTTGTTTAAATATCCTATAGAATATAGCCTATGTTACTCGTGGATAATGTAGCATTCGAATAATGAAAAAAATTTAAAGATCGGTCCAGTAGTATTCATTACAAACAAACAAACTAAGTTTTCCCCTATAATATAAGTGCAGACATCAGCGTATATTTGCTTGATTTTGGTACAGTATTTTTTTTTTTATTTTGCGTCCCTGCATTTTATTCACATCATAATCATAAATATCATCACTTGTTACTTCAACATATTATATTCATGTTACATTGTTTGTAAGTACAATACATATTCAGCTCATATTTATGTAAATACCAAATCTGTTTTTACTCATTAGCATGACGGGAACTACAAAAAAGAACGCAACTAGGGAATGCAATACCGAGATACCGGGATAATCTATACTAATATTATAAGGCTGAAGAGTTTGTCTGTTTGAATGCGCTAATCTCAGGAACTACTGGTCCGATTCGATTTTTTTTTAGTGTTAGATAGCCCATTTATCGATGAAGGCTATAGGCTATATAACATCCCTAGATTCCCACGGGAGCAAAGTCCTTGGGCGCAGCTAGTTAGATATATTAATCCCTATGTGGATATAATAATTTTCCCCATGCCTTCGCCACAAATAATTCGGTTACCTTAAAATATAACAAAATATTAGGAGACCGATAATAATCAAATTAAGCTAGTTAAACAATCTAGTCACCATAGACAGAGAATGCCACCTTCCTTTGGTAATAATCTCTCTAAGTCCATACACGCTTAAAATGACATTTTTATTTATAGTAGATATGTATGTATATAACAAAAAATGGTTATTTTGAACGTAACCTCATTTATTCATTCACATTTTATTCTACGACGATAGTGCATTAATTAATTAGGTAGTAAAATAGAGCTATTTTAAGCTATTGTGAAAGCAAAAAAGAAACGGGTTTCTTGGCATTCCCACAATAAAATTATTATCTTCTATTAAGTATAACAATATAAAAATATAGTAGTTAAAATATAAATTTAAAAATACACGATTTACATAAATCAATATCGTATCGCATAATCAAATGATTCATATAACCACAAAAAAGTTATATAATTATCATCAAACGTTATTAGTTTTCGAGTTTCGAATCCCAATAACTTAATTTTCTTTAAACGCAGCCATGGCAACACATTTTTTCAATTCCGAGAATTTTAAATTTCGAGCACGTTGCATCGTCAATCTCGCTCACTCCTTCGCGCCAATTCCATTCCAATTTCAAAGTCCACAGAGTATATAATCTTACACGAAGAAATCCGCCACAGACTAATAGGGCACTTATGTCAAAGAATGTATATTGAATGCGGTAAGAGTTAAGACCCTTTGGAAGACCGTTGTGAAAGAAAAGCTGGTATCTGCGTTGATAAGCCATTTTGTTCTGAATTGCTTTAAGAATAGAGTAAAAATTGTTTCAAGGCTTCAACGGCATTTCGCGGACGCGGAGAGGGCAACGGTTGCAGGTTTGACGGGTTCCGTGTTACCCATTCCCCCCTCCTCTCCTCGTCTGAGATAGGATCGTCTCGTCTGAAGTAATTATGTGGATTAAGTGCGTTCAACGTTAATTTTAGGATTAGATTTATTATGATGTATTTGTGAATGGAGCCATGAATCATACTGGAAACGTTCTATTTCCGAGTTTATGACATCATTAGTGCTATCAAAGTAAAGCGTTAATTAATTACATTTAATTGCACGAAATCTCAGTAACAAGGAAATCATTTTAATTAAACATTCATCTTTATTAATACGGATAGACTCTTGAAAATGGGCTAATTAATTACGACACAGTACTTATCATTAAATACTTTTTGCTGCATCGGCATGGCCGAAAATAATGTTTTTTTTTTTTACATTTTTATAAAAAGAACGAATAGTGGCATACGAAGTTGCTCACTTTAAACATAAAACATGAAGTACATCGACTACTTTGTCTCGGCCGACCAAATCCTTAGCTGCCGGTCTGCAGTTTCGAGTTAATATTACATGTAGGTAAGGACGAGAATCATATAATTTAATAACTGATAATAAACTAAACGCAGCACATTGCCGGCAGAAAGTTTCACTGCTCACAGTTGTAAATCCTTACTCCTTACTAACATTATAAATGCAAAAGTAACTTTTTCTTTTTCTTCTTCACCCCTTAACCACTGAACCGATTTGGATGAAGTTTTGTACCAATATAGTTTGAACCCGAGAAAGGATACTTATTACCGCGGACATCCCAAGATCACGCAAGATATACAAGCGTGAAACCGCGGTGCACAGCCAATAAGGGAATAAAGAAGTGTGTTTCTTACGAAAAAAGGCATATAATTGACATATTAAGTAATCGTAAGCCCAAATAACTAGACGTAGAAACAAAAATTTTTAAAATTATTTTTATACATACTAAAAAATAAAGCGCCATTAAGTAAAACCAAAAGGGCGGGTTAATAAAGAGAAAATGAAAAGGTGACAAAAAATTAAAATCATAGTTCATCATCAAGTTATTGCATATTTTCTCTTCCAAAAAAAATTAAAGTCATAAGAATTTATTGCATATTTTCTCTTTCAACTACAAAAATTAAAAATCATAAGAAGTTATTGCATATTTTCTCTTCCAACTACAAAAATAAAAATGATAAGAAGTTATTGCATATTTTCTCTTCCAACTACAAAAATTAAAATCATAAGAAGTTATTGCATATTTTCCCTTCCAACTACAATAGTTTTTATACATATATATGTTTATTCATCAAGTTATGCTTAACGCAAATTCCACATAGCTTCACCTTGTACCAGATCTAGATTTAGTATCACAACCATTGAGATATTCGTAGATATCAGCCTTCACGTGGTATTAGCATTGACGTTTTTAGGTGGAAATAGATATGATTACCCGGGAATACTGCAGGCCTATATTTCTAACCTATTTCTATTTCCCTAATCATTCCTTTTGGGCCTAAACGAAGCAAACGTTTAGTATAACAGATAGAAATCTTTTGCATTGACGAACGGTTATAATCAATCGGAATCAAGTTTTGGTTGTTATGTTAACGCCATTTTAATTATAGATAGGATAAAACCAGGATAGTTTTTTATGCTATAGCAGGCAAGCGGAGAATACGGTTCACCTGATGTTAAGTGACTGACAGCAGCTCATGAACATCTACAACATCAAATCGTCGCAGATGTCATTCCGACTTGAAGGGGAGGGGATAAGCAGAAGACTAATGATAGGAAGTTGGAGGAGGAGTAGAATAGGATCGGAGAGGAATGGGATAGGAGTACATGCTTCCTTCGCTCAGTGTCTGTGCAATACTGCTTCACGCCGGTCTTCTGCTGGGGGGTTTGTTATTTCACACCCACTCCCGCTCTTTTATTGTTGAAGAGGTTATGCAGGAGCATTACTCTCTGTCGCCTCTTACGACACCCGTGAGTAGAAATAGGGTGGTGACACACGTATTCAAACCCGTCGCCACACGGGCAAAATGTTTTTGAAGACGCACAAAACTTTGAGTTACAATGTAGCTAGCAGTTTCATGTGGATGCGTTCTGACATAGACTGGAATACCTATTATAGATTGGAAAGACAGATGACATAACTGACAGGCAGAATGTGTAAGACTTATTTAACCACTCGACATCTTATGTAACTACATTCAGCAAATAAAGTTATTTGAATTTGAAAATTGAATTTGAATTTGACACTGTAACTCCTTGGGTCTCTTTTCCAAAAACATACCTATCCGACTACTTCTTTATCATAGTAGGAAAATGTGGAATGATTACACGATCCTATCTGATTTTGACAAAACCCTGAATTATATACCTATAGAATTAAAAAAACCGCACCCATATTGATAAATAATTAATAGCCCGAAATCATTTGGGTGTGCCATGATGCGATAAAAACAATTCGATATTATATTATCTCACAATATTTTAGTTATAAGATAAAATGCATTTGATAAGGAAGCGCAAAGGCTGCGTCGATTTATGATTGTGCGAAATGTACATTAAAGGCCGTTTTCAATAATGTATCAAAGGTTATGGAATATGGATAGATTGTTATGTCAGATTATATGACGTTAGATCGACAAGTCATATCAAGGCTATCCGTCGATAGGATATTGAAATCAAAGTAATTGCAAATAGATAGATTTTTCTGACTTTAGTAAGCAAAACAAGGGATAGATAGAATATTGAAAACGGCCGTAAATGAAGATAATTGCAGTTAATAATTACTATCATTTCGGACATGAATGTCGAATTTAAGCCATCGCAATGGTCCTCCACAAGGTTTCAAGCAAAAGTGCATGCGGTTCGAACTATGTTACGTAATCACATGATCACTGATAATGATTAAAAGTATTTTCACCCTCCCCATCTCTGTTACAACCCGCTCATTTTTAAACTCAAGATTTATCTATACTATTCACCTACCAAATTTTATCAAGATAAACTATTTCCCTCATATCCTCGGACAAACATTCTCCTATTTGAACCCCCCTAATTTTGTAACCCCTCGATTGCCCGGCCATCTCAACTCCTAGCTCATAGAATAACCAACATTTCAAAGAACGCCTAAATAGAGAAACAATTGAACAATTTGATCAAGTAGCTTAGATGTACCGTTTATCGATCTGTCAACAATCTCACTTGTAAATCGGTATTAACTTGTCACGAAACTTTTATTTCACCAATAATCGGCGTCTTTGATACATAATCTTTTATCGATGGCCTGGTAGCTACAGATATTGCCACTACAAAATATTAGACATAACCTCATTTTAGCAATAAAATCATTAATGTTGCTATTGCTTGATGGCCTTGCTACAAATAATAGGAATACTATGGAATATTTGAATTGTTTAACTATATTTGCCCTAAGGTTTCAACTGAGTATATTCCCCTTTTCCGAAATAAAAACTATCATATATCCTTTCAGGGGTTTGAAACAATATTTGTACAAAATTTCACTCATCGATGACTGAACCAAAATTATGGATAGTCCAAAAATTGCCCGAAAATATGGTTTTACTAACGCATTTAGATGAGACCTACTTGAAAATTACCTACAATTCCATCTTTATCCGTAACTTTTACATAGTTCTTTCCAATTAACACACATAAGATATGTTTTCTAATATATTACATGGAGATACAGGCTAATAAAGCATTACTAACCGATATAATTTATACGTACTTACAAAATTGTGATTATTTCGTAACCGTTTATCAGGAAAATAGTCACATATGTTTGTGTGAAAATTTTGACTCATTTTACAATCACGTCAACTTCTTAGTACCTTTTAATATGCATCACGTAGGTATGGTTCGACACAGAAAACGTGTAACGGTGTTTGCTTTCATTTGTTTTTTAATCAGTCAATTTAAACATGTATCCAACTTTAGTCCCAAAATGGCCCAAACGTGTGGACAAAAAATCTGTTATAATAAAAACAATCTTATAATTTACTAGAATTTCGATTTTTTGATGTTGTAAAATGTGTTTAACCTATAAAGATAGGAATATTTATCTGACTGACAGTGAAAATCGCCATTTTATTTTTGCGTTCGTAAATTGAAAAGACTTTAACGTACTGATGCTGCTAAAGGGCTACACCTTTGTTTTAGACAATGTAGTGACTAATGATAATAATCTTTAATATGTAAAAAACCTACCAAAATTAGGAAATGTTACAGACTGACACAGTGACCCCATAGTAGGCATACGTTGAGCCTTATAAAAATCGAACTAAAATTAAATAATAAGTGGACTTAATGTATCGCGTAGTTTCTTAGACTAGGCACGACATTGATGCACAATCCTGAACAATTATATGATAATAATTTTATAATAAAAATAATATATATCCTGGGAAACTACACTATCTAATCCCAAACTAAGCAAAGCTTGTACTTCGAAAACTACATAACTGATAGACATACTTTAATATACTTTTTGTAAATACATTCTATAGATAGATAAACACCCAAACAGTAGAAAATTACAATGTTCACCATAATTTTCTACTCGTGGGGACTGAACCCACAGCATTCGCCACAATGACACATCCACTGCGCCAATCAGGTCAATTTAATGAATACAATTATTTTTCAACCGCAATCACCATGACATTTACAAAATATGAGTGAGGGATTCACGTTATTCATTCAATGCTTGGTTTACCTTCCCGATAAGATGATGCAACAACAGCACTTATACAGGGTGTATTTTTGAAGCGGGACTTCAGGTCTAAGTCCTAACCTGTGAAGAATATCAAAAAATGCCGATAGAAGAAAGAAGATTTTTTTGTTATTTCTCTGTCTGATACTTGTAACTTAAAAAAAAACAACGATTTTAAACTGTTTTCTTTTTTTAACATTATATAAAGTTGTGTACAGTGATAATTGGGTTGCGGAATTTAAATGTTATGCTAAATATAAGATAGCTTTAAGGAATTATCTGTAACTGTACCTGTTCACAATAAAAAAATAAAGCCGACTTTAACTTTTGTGGGATTTTTTGCATAAAAAAATATAAAATTGTAAAAAAGGGGATTGCTCTTGAGAACACATGGCATTTTTTTATTATTTGGGTATTTGTTAAAATATATTATTATATTTCTGAATAAATGGCGTTTTGAAATAAATACACACCTAACAAGACATTACGTTATCGATCGGTTATATTTAATTAATTATAGGATTTTATTTGACACATTTATTAAAAATCGAATCGTTTTTTACCGTTTTACTTACACTGCTATATATTTTCCTTTAATGAAACACAATTCAATTGAAGTCACGTACTTCTTATTATTATGAATAAGCATTTATTCAACCATGTGATCATTTATATTATTACTACCTTCTGCACGCTTCAGATTACCTTAAGCTTAAAAACCCTGTATTAGAAGTTTCATCAAAATGATTAGTGGTTTCGACGTGATTGACTTACAGACATACATATTTTACACATGATTAGTAAAATATTCTAGTAAGATAATATTAGTAAAATAGTCTATAAGATATTGCAAGTGAAGCATACGTTTTTCGACGTATTAATACTTTCTGTTTACGATGAACATTTTAGTGATCTGATAAACACCCTATACATCAAAAGGGTACTTAAAATATGTCTCCCAAATGATTTCCACATTTTAACATTTATTTTAAAATCATGAATTGCATTAAAAAATCTATAAGATTTAAGAAGTGACTTAAAAGCCTCTCTTCTCAATCTGGATTAAGTAAAATCACAAGTTTAATAGATTTCATACGTTTTTATACAAGTTTTTTACAAAATGTACTATTATCGCATATACTCTAAACTACATCTTCCGTTATTTCTTGTACCAAAACAAACATCCCTGGTGGGGATCGAACCCACGACCTTTGGATTAGAAGTCCAACGCGCTATCCTCTGCGCCACAGGGACTGTGCGATAAGGGTTGAAATTTTAAATAATATTATGTTGATGTATACAGCCATATTGTACTGAAGTGCCTTGATCAAAATTTAACTGTTTTATTACTTTAATAATTATTTATTTTAAGGAAGTTAACAGTATGTAGGTAATGAAAGAATATTGACCTCTAAGTAATTTTTCCCTTAGCGTCGAAAAAGCTTGAAAACTCTTCGTTCAAAATTATACTATTCCTATCAAACTATTTACCTATTTTGCAAAAGAGGTAAGGGGCCCTTACGTCTTGCTACCAAATTGAGCCAATTAAATTATGAAAAAGATCTAAGTCGATAAAAGAATCATTAGACGCAATAGGCATATTATAGGCATAGGCATATTATTATCAAAACCTCACGGCTTCATTTAATAGTATTTTTGTAAGAAAGACTTTTTTAAATCGGGCTAGTAATTCTTGAAATTAGCGAGTTCAAATAAACAATACAATGTTTTGCATACATTGCCCGCTGTAACATAAAAAAGCAAACTTTTTAGCTTTACTATATTAGTATAGATTACGATTGCCAGTCTCCAGAGAATAGAATATATTATTATATTATAATATTTATAGATCGAAACTATCTCACCTTTAACCAACTTCAAAAAAGGAGGAGGTTCTTAATTCACCCGTTTTTTTTAATAAAACCAAGGTAAAAACTATTTCTGTTCCTTACTCACGCTGAAAAGCTATCTATAACTGATAAGATACCAATACTACCTTGAAGGCAAGTAGGTATATTGTAATTCGACATTATAGACGCTATCTCTGATAAACCGATAAAAATTGAAGAATTTTCACAAGAACTGTAGTTTTTACGCAATTCGAAAAAATATGAACTCATTTTGTTTGTAAGGAAATGGTGAATCAGTTGTAAATATTTGACGCTCTGCGCGCTCGAATTTTGTTATGACTGCATTGACGAAATAACAGACACATCCGTGAAATAATTTGTGTTATCTGTAGATCGAGATTTTTTTTAAAAAATGAATAGAATAAAAATGCGATTATTGTCATAAATATATTATAAATTAATATTACATGAAACAAATGAATTGTATGACAAAGGAAAATGGCTCAGCATCTACTGCCTGGCAGATAAAGCTGTTTTTCAGCCACACTGTGCCTAAGATGTTTTACCAGTCTTTATACTATTAACTTGACTGAACGCTTTTTGATTTACCGCTGGATTCTTCACATTATGTTAAAACGCCATAAAGCGGTCACCAACCAAGGGTGTGACCTGACGTCTGTAACTCTGTGATATTTTATATTGATACATCTTGATGGAATTGCATATTACTTTTATTTAAAGACAGGCACATTTTTTGCTTACTGAAAATCGGCAAATTGAAAACAGGAATTGAAAGTATAACAATGTGTTTGTCTTTAAATAAAAGTAACTCTGTTATATTTTAGGTACAGATTTGATTCATACAATTCAAACTTCGTATTCTAATTAACCGTTTTATACAAAAGTATCGGTATAGTATTAGCTGTTCACGCCCGTAGCATAATGTTATAAACCAATGCCCAATAGTTTTCCTTAACTAATGGTCTAACACAAAAAATGTTTTTAAATCGGTAATTCCTGAGATCGGCGCGTTCAAGCAAACAAACTCTTCAGCTTTGTACTATTAGTATAGATACTAGTATAGTATTATATTATCTGTGGTATAGATATAAAAACAGAAGTAGGAATAAAATTAAAATGAACAACCGGACTGAAAAAAAATCAAGGAGATAGAAAAGAAGTAGAAATAGTATTCCTTCTACGTATAAATTTAATAATGTTTTGTAACACTGAATAATAAATTCGTCACGTAATAATCACATATAATATACATATGCTACCATTCATATTGACAAAGAGGTCATGAGGTTGAGAGTTCAAGTGCGTACTGATAAAAAACGTTTTATGTTAAATAATTCAGCAATCATAAATGTAATATTTACAAAATTCCCCACAATCAGGGAAAACCAGGACGACTTTACCGCCTTTTATTTTTTCACGATTTTTGGTTTTAATAAGTTCTTCCTAGTATAATCCATTAAGGAAATATGGACCTATTTTTTGCAATAGAAGTTACAGTTGACTAATGCCGTAACTTAAATAGGTCTGAAAAATAAACTCCAAATCTCCTTAAATCTATGGTTTAGATAATTTTGTAAAATTTTGCAAATATATCTATAAAAATTTGAGTTTTCCCGAAAAGTATTAGGTAACACAAAATTACGGATTCTATCGCAGATTGTCCTTAAATACAAAATATCACTTATTTAATTACTTAAATGCAATAGTAAGGCGAATGCTATCAGCCTCGGTTGTAAATTGTAATGACTAATTGTAATTCACTATAATAATTCCACTTTCGAGAAATGCTTAAATAGTCACATTATAAATCCATTTCAAGTTCCAAGGATCTTATTAATAACCAATTTTTGTTTCATAGGATTTTCTAAATTTTATAAATTCTGACTTTTTGACTAGTTAAGATTAATAGACATCAATTTTGGTTGAAATTGTATTGCATTTCAAGTTCCGAGGATCTTATTAATAACCAATTTTTGTTTCATAGGATTTTCTAAATTCTATAAATTCTGACTTTTTGATGGGTTAAGAATAATAGATATCAATTTTGGTTGAAATTGTCTTGATCTTAATAAAATGGGTCTTTTTAATAGGATTATATTCATTAAGATTTGTAGAATTATGAGATTTACAGGTCTATAAATAGAGAACAAACTTCAATAGGTAGTAGGTAAGGGTTAAATTTAGAATAACCTCATGTGAAATAATAGATAAATTAAACCCTAATATAATGTTACAAATCTTATTGTTATATTGGAAAAGATCCGCGTTAATGAACGTTAAGAATTGATAAGTACTAATTCCGTGGATTTCTGTGAAATAACACAAGAAAACGTGACATGTTCTATTATATGAGAAAACTTATTCTACACTAGCTGTAACCCGCGGCTTCGCCCGCGTATTTTTACATTGGAACTTCTTTAACCTTTCATAATCAGGTGGACTACAGTCACTTAACTTGATATTAATTCTACCCTTCTTACTAATATCATAAATATTAAAGATTGTTTAGATGTTTGGATGTCTATGTATCAATCAAGCCACAACTAATGAACTGATTTTGATGAGATTTCGTATCAAAATCGGCTTGCACCATACAACAAAGAAGCTACAATGTTCCAATTAATTTTCCATTTGTTTTTATGCTAAACAACAACAGCTTAGAAAAAACAAAAAAAAAACTTTGTCCCAAATATTATAAAACTCTTATTTTTTTACACATTATCCCATAGCAATTACTTTTAATAATAATAAAATATTATGACTAATTGTGTACTTTCATTTAAACAAATTCAGTGGTTAGAAAGTGGTTGGTGTTAAGTAAAAAAAAACAGATAAAAAAAGCCTTAGCGGACACTTACGTACCAAGAGTTTGGCATGTGCGTAAATTCATCAATTAATTATCTTTACTTAATATAAATTATGGATAGTGTTAAAGAAAACGCAGTTGTACGATATTAATACATATATTAAACTTTTTATCGTCTTAATATTAATAATTAACACTAATACAGTAATCGAACAGAATCTTGCCACCGTCGAATTATCTCTACACCTAAGTAATATTTCTGTACATTTACAAATTGTAAGTTATAGAAGAAGAAAACACCACTAACCATACTGTACATTTAAATGCAAAATTATGAAGGAATGAAAATAACTTTATTGCCGAAAATATAACCAATAATAATAATACTTAATCTAAACAATATACAAAAAGAAGTAAAAACCAAACGAAATTATTGAATCAAGTCGCTACCCATGATCAACTCTGAAAACGTACTATATATGTGGTTTTGTTTCTCTGGACGAAACCTCTTTCCTCTGTTTAGTTGGCTTTCCCGATTGTCCAACATGCCTGGATGAAATATCGATCACGCCAGCGGTCACACAAACAATTGTTTTTTTTTTGCCCACTATAGCTACAGTTATCGTAGCTGCAGAGCGTTTGTCTATCCTCCGAGCGCCTCGGAAGAAGAGGTAGCATTCCGGTTTACCATGATGCTCAGACCTGGAAACAAACAATATAAAATTCGTGCATAAAATGGACGTTGACATATTTAAAATACCTTTTTTATATTTACTGACGTCGAATGTTGATGTGTCAAATAAAAGAGGGTAGTTTACTAAAAAAAATACCAATATTATTTGAAATTTAAATATTTTTCAACGTGCAAAAAATAAAACAGTTTTATACAAAATTTAATTTAGCCAAATTTACTAAAATGACAATTTTTTTATTTTATCAGTATAAATATATTTTAATCCTCTTTTGTTTAAATGTTGGTACTTCAAGGAAAGGAATAATGTTAATAATATATTAAGAAAGGTAAATTTTAAATAAAAAAGGAATAAAATATACACGTTTACGTACCATATCTCCTTTAAACTGTAGTAATTGGATATAATATAGCAATATATATTAAATTCCACTTATTATTGCCTCATCGCCCAGTAGAAATTCGCCAACAATATACTATAACTTCACTTCCACTGTCTCTTTATCCAACAGCATCTTGCTCCGCTGACGACTTTTGAAGATTTGCCATTCTCAACTACCGACACGTCTTTTATCAGGAATCCGCCATATTGATTCACACCCTTACTACCCCACTTCATATAAAATCAAGTTAAATACTTTTTGTTTTTAAACAATCTGAAACTTGACAATATTTTTAACTCAGTTTAAATATTTCAGTATAAATAATTTGAAACCTAATAAACATTATTTTCTGATTGATTTTAAGGAAACAATTTAATTTTATGTAATTTTTAAAAAACAAATACTTACATAATTTTACTTACAATTGCTTACAATATTTAAATTTATTCCACGAAAAACTGTACTTATTAATGGATTCTTACATTGTACATAAACACACATATTAAATGAAAGTTCACACGATGAAAGAATTCTTCAGTTGTTATCGCCATAAATAATTTGTTAAGCAATCGTTTTTGTCGCATATCTTCACTTTTACTGAACTGATTTTGATGAAATAAAAAGTAAATTATAGATCTGCCTTGCTTTCATCTAATAAGAATATTGATATCTTATTTTTAATTACCTTTTCTTAAGGAAAATAAAAAACATTATAAAAAGTTGGATATCCTACGGGAACCACTGCATCTTTCGGGATAAGTCATACGTATAAGGTTAAGGTTATATAAGCAGAAATTTTGTCAAGTTTTATCTTAATCCATTCAGTGATTAAAGGTTTTCCAAGAAATTATTTTTCGTAAAAATATTTCATCCCCTTCGGGATTGAATTTAAAAAAAAAAACTTTTCTAAGTGGACGTGTACGTCATGCGAGGAACACGTGTGCGAAATTTCAAAAATCTAGGCCCAAAGACCTCGCCTGTACAATTGATTTTCAGTCATTACTTTTGACTTTTATGTATATCGTCGCATATCTTCGCTTTCGGTGAACCGATTTTGACGAAGTAAACAATAATTCGTAGATCTGCTTACATTTTATCTAGAAATAAGAGTAATTACCCATTTTGATATCATATTTTCGAGTAAATTAAGAAAGAATATAAAACTTTAAACCTTTCTCCCACGGGAACTACAGCCTTTTACGAAATGAATCATATCTCAAAAGTTGGGTAATAGTGTTATCATCAAACGTGTAAAGTTTTATCTTAATACATTCAGTGGTTAATGCGAAGTTGAAGTCCAAAGACTTTTTTTCATATCCTTTTTTTTAATATATTTTGCACCCTTAGGAGTTGAATTTTGAAAAATCCTTCCTTAGTAGAATTCAACAACTATTCAAAAATACGTGTGCCAAATTTCAAGTTTCTAGCCCCAAGGGTTTGGCCTGTGCGTTGATTCTACGAAAACAACTCTTGCCTTTTATATATTAAGAAGACGCATATCTTTACTTTTACTGAACCGATTTTGATGAAATAAAAACTAAATTATAGATCTACCTATCTTTCACCTATTAAGAACATTGATTTCTTATTTTTAATAACCTATTCTAAAGTAAAATCAAAAAGCAGTATAAAAAGTTGAACATCCTACAGGAACCACTTCATGTTTCGGGATAAATCATAGGAATAAAGTTAACCCATAATAAAATAAGCGGCAATTGTGTCAAGTTTTATATTAATCCATTCAGTGATTAAAGGCTTTCCAAGAAATTATTTTTCATAAAAATATTTCATCCCCTTCGGGATTGATTTATAAAAAA
>LQNK01003213.1:0-40116 GCA_001586405.1 Phoebis sennae
AGACTAGCTTTAAGCGTACTATTGTACCTACAAAGTGAATAAAATAAATGAAATGAAATAAATGAAATGAAAATCTAGTATTACCCTCCTTCCTTTTGAACCAAACCCTATTATTACCGACCAAACTGATAAAGGATATTTATCGTATTGACATTACTGTGTATGTCATTAATATATTTCACTCACTGCGTTTTTCCTCGTCGCCAATGTTATGTCCTATAGTTGTAGGTGAGCATTAAATAAAAGGTTCAAATACCAGTAAGTAGGCACACAGCCCAACGGATACGTCTGCACGCCACAGATGACAGGTTTGAAGTGTTAGAAGTGACACTAGCGCCCCACTGGTCTGTGTGCTAACATTTATTATATATCGTGAACACCACAATGGTCATCTAATAAAAAATAAATATACTTTCAGGGTTAAATTCTAAACTATGAGGAATATCAAAAAATGATGAAAGGAGTCTCGAAAACGATTTTGATGAAAGTAAAATCTGGAATCGCAATGTTTGAGAAAGTGCTAATTTCCAAGACTTGCTGAATAAGCTTTCAAGCCTGTAATAATCTTATAAGGCATTCAGTGGAATTAGGGTTGTCAACAATTCAATTTTTGCAATATTTTGTATATGCATACTGTAATATTCATAAAAGTCGTTACAACTTAAAACATGTATGCTTAGGCATTTTTTTAATATAGCAAGAACTACCAACGCAGTTTTCATAAAAAACACTTGTATGTGCCGGCTAAAAGAACAAGAATCAATAGAATATTTTCATTACACAAGCATCATCTGTGCAGTATTTTTCAGGAAGTTTACAAAGGTAACATTACCTAAGTACTTACAAAAGGAAGCAACGACATTTGTAAACAAACAAAAACGGTCGAATTGTAAACCCCTTTCCTTTATTTGAAAGTCGGAATTTTTTTTTTTTTTTGAAAAAGGTGGTTACTTTTTATTACTTCAAATGTAAAAGTAAGCCTGAAGTTGATACACGCTTAAAATTCAATTCATTAACTATCTTCAAAACATTTACTTCAATACTCCAGAATATAATTCTCGAATATTACACAAGTGCCAGCCCTACCCACTCATACTAATTAAGTTATGAATTTAATAAACTTGTGTTTTTCAGCTGAATTTACGAGTAGAACCCGCTGTGAGTCGACAATTGTTCTTTATCTCTGCGAAAATTGTTTTAAAAACTCAAATGCTGATTGTAGTAGCCTTTTAACAAGGCCTTTTTATTTTGCATATGCTTTCCCAAGGGTTTCACCCGCATATATAATCCGCTTCCGTGGGATTTCCGGGATAAAATCAATCAAAATAATTATGTCCTTCCTAGGGTTTCAAATTCCTGTGCAAATCGAGAACAGTTCATTATTTAAGGAGTGAAGGAGAGACCGAAAAACAGACAAGCAGAGGTATTTTCGAATTTATAATATTATATAAATTGCACATATTTTTAACTTTTATTTGTTCGGAAAAATCATCAACAGATATTTTTAAGGTATATGATGGTTTTTGGGGAAAATCATCATTTGGTTTAGGTCCTGATCTTTTTTAGGTCCATGCAGATGATCAGACCTAAACCAAATTTCTATGGGACCACACTGGAACTCTACTCTCTCGAATGCAAAAAAAATTGTTCAAATCGTTCCATAAATGCCGGAGATATGCGGTAACATACATAAAAAAATATGGTCGAATTGATAACCTCCTCCTTTTTTTTGAAAGTCGGTTGATAAAAAGAATCATCTATCAATCACCATCCTTTTTTATCTCAACTTACCTTCCATCAATTTTAATTTCTTTGGGTCATTATTTCGTCGTACGTTCGTATTTTCTAAGTACGTTTCTACAATAACTATAATTGTTCTACAAAGATGGCCTCTTCCAGCAATAAAGAGCTTACTGTAATTACCTGGTCTAACACCTTTAGTAATTTCAAGCTCAATGAAGCGCTACAATGAACTTTACTTAATTCTAAGATCACTATTATATCTTGTTATTTTAATTGGTGTTTGATGGGTTTTGGAGAAATGAAATATAATATAATAGTACAATATAATGCTTCATAAGGAAATAAACACAGATTAGAGAATAAAAGGCAGATGGAGTGCGGCCGTAGACTCGAGGGATGCCGAAAAGCAAATACAAACTTCAAAAGGAAATACAAAAATGTTCGTCTGGGCTAACACAACACATCACAAGGGCTTCGAAATTTTGAAATTTCACTCACACAGGTGGTGTACGTACGTATAGTCAGCGTCACTCGAGTCTTCGGAACACACCATCTGCCTTTTATTCTCTGATCCCTGGAAATACAGTAAAAAAAGCTTTCTAATACATAATAATAATCTTCAAAAAAGGGCTATAGTAACCTGGAATTCCGAAATTTTTTCATCTCATCCCGTATCCAATAATTAAACGACAAATAAAAATATGTTTTAAAGGGTTATGATGCAAATGTTGTTTTGCAATTTCTATCTATAATTTATGATAATCGCGTAATCTAAACGAACTAATTTTGATATTTAATTTTTAGGTTGTTGACCTTCTATTTATATATTTTATGCCTCTGTATAAGTTATTTACTAACAAAATCGATGTTAAATTAATTACTACACTTAACCTTTTTCCTGACCTTTTCCTTTCATTCTATTCAAACTATTTATATAACTACCCACATTTCCGAATTTTCCTTTTGTCTCTAAAAAGGATAAGAAATCTAGAGACATCGACCAAAGCTATTTATTAAATGGCACCACACAGCCCAGGCTCGAGATGATAATCGCGGGTTTAAATCTGTAATGTTGTAATCCTGGGGATGTGTCGTAACGACTAGTTTTGTAGGGCTGCGGCCCGACAATATCGTTAATGTGGTCGTGTGAACGGGCGTATGAAACGCCTGTATGATTTTAAAATGAAAAAATAAGAGCTGCCTTAACAACTGCTGTGATCACTGTTGATAAAAGTATCGTAAAAGCTATAATAAGTAGAGGAAATAAAGAAGGAATTCGTAGCGAATACTGCAACGCAATCAAATTATGCGATATAGCTGCTTAAATATACGCCATAGCATGCAGAGAATAGTAATTAAAACAAACCTATAATCATTGATATGTTTATTGATTCAATGAATTAATTCGTCTAGTTAACATTTTACTTTTAAATAAACATTATTTTTTCCTCTGTATCCGATAAAAATGAAGTTTCAAGCATTCCTATGATAAAGTTTATGTCCTACCAACTTTCCTGCTCTTTTACTTTACTGTTAAGATTTTCTCAAGTTTTATATTAATGCGTACGAAAATACTAAAAGAAAGAGCTCAAAACTTTCAAGCGTTTAACCGCCTCAAAAACGCCCGTCTACCACACACTACAGTGTATGGGAGATTAAGATAATACGTTTATCTCTATTGACCTCGTTTTATATCTGACGATCTTTCGCTTTTTTCGTTATTGCAGATTAAGATAAGCAAGAAAGTCGCTTTTTGATACGGAATGGATTAAAAGTAAAAGATAAAGATGGATACAGATATATAGGGAGGGTTTTAGAAGTGAACTTTACAAAGGAAAAAATATGACATTTTTCAAAAACCCTCTTCGATTGTGATGAATGAAATGAAAAAATAGTAATTAAAAAGAAAGAATTAATATCATTTATTTTGAAAAACACCAACACCACCGCACCGACATAATAAAAACAATAAAAAACAATACAAAATACATTAAAAAGGAAAAAAGCACAAAAATATACAATAAGAGAGGAACACAGTGGTGGTGTGTCTAAAAAAGTTAAGACCTCAAAACTAATGTGAAGGTCTGTTTGAACTCGACTCAATAAGCAATTAAAAAATACATATAATTATATATACAAATAAAATAATCTTTTGTTTGAATCTCTAAGCCCTTTGCGTATTTAATCGGATTTAATTTTCATAACAGTGAAACAAAACGTACTGGTTGTTTCAATGAAAATGGAAATTAATATAATATTTTGTCACAAATAAATTCTCTAAGCTTTGTATTTGTTTATTGCTTTACATGATTCTATTAAGTTAGAAATAAGACCTTAATTTATCAGGTGTTCTGTATGCGATGGTAAATCTACACTAATATAATAAAGAGGAATTTTTTTTTTGTTTCGTTGTAATGGATAGGCTCAAAAACTACTGAACTGATCTTAAAAATTATTTCACCATTCGAAAGCTACATTACCCACGAGTAACATAGGCTATATTTGTCAAGCTATACATTTAACATTATGCTCCGGGAGCGAAGCCGCGCGGATCAGCTAATTCGTAAATATACACAATTTAAAAATAGTTTCATGTTGCATCAAAATAAATAAATAATCAAACTATAAACTTACACTAACATTTTTTAATAAGAAAATAGTTGAAAATCCCGTAAAATAGTTTATGTAGGTCCAATCAGCTAAGTGGTGGTGAGGCTCGTTTGAACTGAAACGAATGGATTTTAAAGCGCTCGAAAGGGACTTTTATATAACTAGTATGGATTTGTATCAATACAGAGAATTTATAAAATTATGGTATTAAGCGCATTAAGAAGTCAAGAAGCATTTGGTAGTAAGGGATCCATAATTTTTTATATTTTTTGGAATCGTAGAGATCGGAACTATCATTACAATTAATCTATACCAATATTATAAAGAGAAAATTTTTGTTTGTTTGTATTGAATAGGCTCTCAAACTACCGAACCGATTTGGACGAAATTTTGTACAGAGATTCTTTGAAACCCCAGGAATGACATAGGCTACTTTTTATCCCGAAAATCCTACGGGAACGGGGATTTACGCAGATGAAACTGCGAAGCTCAGCTAGTAAAAAATAATATAATCTACATAATATATTTACATTTACTACTACGTATTTTTTTAATTACATGAGAATCCGATTACAAGGTACTCAAGTTATTCTCAAATTATTTGTGTCTATATAATGTATATCCTAGGATTACATTAATCTCTACCCAGATAGCAATATAATGATAAAGGTTTGGCTTGTCTGTGACCATTTATCAAGTGTCGACCCGGTTTCAACTGATCCAACAGTTTGTCACATCCTCTACTGACAATTACCCCGCCAGACTTGTTCAAATAAGTGTTCACATATGTGGCAAAAACATTTCAAACTAAATTCTAATTCAGATGTTTTGTTTTTGAATATAGGTAGGGAATAGGTGTTATACAGAACAATATTGTGATCATCTATATTGAGCTACTACACAACAGTCACATGTTTAAACAAATAAGCGCATGTATAATATAGTTTTTTATTAAGCTATAGAAGGAAAGCTGAACATGCGGTCCACCTGATGTTAAGTGACTGACCGCAGCCCATGAACATCTACAATCACAGTGACGCAGATGTCTTGCCGGCTTGAAGGAAGGGGAGAGGATTAAGGATGGGAAATTGGGAGACGAGTATAATAGAACGTGGGAGAAATGGGATGGAAATGAGTTGCCGTTACTTGTCGGTTTTTAGGCTATATCAAAGGAGTTGAAGTTCGAATGTTGATGTCTCTGCCACAGATGCATGTAGCCCAGTTGCACAAGCGATGTTAAAAGAGTGATGAAATCTTTGAACACATATCTGGCAGGTACAACAATAATTATGTGACAAATGTATAAGCAGTGTTCAAAGAAGTGACCACTTTTGTGAATAATGTCTGTCGCCAGTATTATGGAAGTTGAATGTAATGGGAATAAGGCCTCCGGGCAGCCGCTCATCGTACGAAACACAGTGCAATACTGATGGTGGGATGGTAATTACACCTAGATGATTCACTGGTAACTTCTACAATGTTGTGGCAGACGAAATTTTTATCTATAAAAAATCTTTTTCAATTCCCCTTTTTTATTATTAGTAATCAATTAAATTTAGTTAAAAGCGATATCTAAATTTCCATAGTTTATTCGTCAATCTTCGATTCAATATTTTGTAAATGTATAACCACAAGTCACGAATATAGACTAAAATTTGATGTAGTTTCGGGTATATTATATTAAGTACATCGTGTTTGTATTGTCTCCCTAAGACTCGATTAATCTACGTACAGAAAGCAATGTAATAATGGTTTGGCTTGTCTGTCGCTATTTATCAAGCGTCTGCAGCTAAACCCTTTTTCGGTAGCGCTGCTCAAGGCTCATACATTTATTTATTTATTAAAAACTAATACTGCATTAATTTTTTATTCATTTTGATAGTCTCTTCAGGCTATTTCGACGGTGTATTTTTCGCTATTATCTTTAAAATAAATTAAGTAAAAATGCTTTAATAAAAACATGGTAACGCCACTCTACGCTCGTGTAATGTATTCGAAAGCCGAGTTTAATTCATCAAAGTCAAAGTCAAAGTCAAAGTCAAAGTCAAAGTCAAAGTCAAAGTCAAAGTCAAAGTCAAAGTCAAAGTCAAAATATTTATTGCCTGCTATATATAATTTATATTTTTATATTATATAACCAACCTTGTGCAGGTACTGCAATATCAGCGCTTACCAATTTTACATTCAAATTTAACATTTTGTTGAAATTAAACAAATATCTTGGCAACATAAAATATTTCTGTGTACCAATATTGTACACAAGACTCAATCAATCTTAGCACAGACCGAAACAATGTAATATTAGTTCGGTTTGTCTGTTTGTCACCATTCATCAAGAGATCTAACGACAGTTGTATCACGTCTACGTCTATTGACACTTTGACGTTAGACATTGAAAGATATTATCAATACTGTTATTGTACACAATCCACTCTTTGGAAATTAAATTGTTCATACGCTTTTGTTGAGACCTGTGTAGTGTTTGTTTGTTTTGTCTGTGGTTCTAGATCTATCATCCAAGTCTAACATCTCGAATTCACGAATCATCTCAAACTTGTTTTGCCCAAAGCATTGACTTCGAATTTATCGACCAACAGTCCTAGATAATACTTATACTGCAACGCGACATTGGCAAAATCCGTCTTGCACAGGGATGCCATAGATAAAGAAGAAGAGGAAATTCAATTGAAATACTCGTATATATTTTTTGACTTTACACTTTTAAATTTAGCTGCCATATCAATACTTTTATACTAAAAATATATGAGTTTATCTAGTTGCTTCCACGCGTGAATGTCAAAAACAGCTGGTCCAATTGAGAAAAAAATTTAGACCAATGTAATATTATGTTACGTAAGTGAAGCCGTGCGAATCACCTTATCATAATTTATAAATTGCTATGTCTGTAGAAATTGATTTTAATATAATTAAAAGTTTACTTTGAAGTCCATTTATTTGTTCAATTCGTCAATTATTTTTAATGGTGACTAAGTGTAAAGGGATATTTTTACAGAAAGATGTGGAACAGAATGGATGCAAAGGGCAAGAGTAAGAGATTTGTGGAAAGGATTAGGGGAGGCCTACGCCGCAGAGGCGACTATTACTTAAAATATGTGTTTATACGTGTAATTAGGTTAGGTATATTATTTTTCCGCATAAAAATGGAATATATGTTGTGTAAATGAAGTAGAAATTAAGAAAAAAGAATGTAAAGTAATAGAAATAAAGGCTATTTTATTTTTATTTTATTTATTTTTTTAATAAAGTGTTCATATATAACTAGCCATACACGGTTTTAACAATAACGATATGGGGTTACTAAGAAACGGTTGGTAACCCTTGATCTACACAGTTAGCGATGTAGTAACGATCGTAGGTTGCTCTTGTCTATTTGTAGCCATTTGTCAAGTGTCGATTTAACGCCTCGTCGCGTCGGATAGGACCCAGATTTCAACGGAGCTTCCCCAAAGATTGATCTACTGAATGACTTATACCAAGCCAATGTCTGTATACCTAATGTAACTTTTATGTTATATTAGCTGATCCGCGTGGCTTCGCTCCCTTGGTATAATTAATATTATTTTTTTGTGTAATTAAATATTCCTGGACATTTAACACAACGCCATCTAGTCCCAAACTAAGCAAAGCTTGTACTATGGAAACTAGATAACTGATAGACATACTTAAACATACTTTTTTTTTGTAAATACATACATACCATAGATAAATGAACACCCAGACAGTAGAAAATTATAATGTTCATCACATCATAATTTTCTGCTCGTGGGGATCGAACCCACACCCACCGACGCAACAGACCATTGCTTAACCGCTGCGCCAAACGGGTCGTCAAATTATTTTGCGTGATTAAGTATTTTTTAATTTATGTTTATAGCTAACAATTCATTAATTCAATTTTACCGTGTATTGGATTATTTACTTCGTTATCTGAATAATTAAAATAAATAAATAAATAATGTTACATATAGCCTATAAAATATTGCCTATGTTACTTGTGGATAATGTAGCTTTCGAATAGTGAAAGAATTTTTAAAATCGTTCCAGTATTTTTGAGCATTACAACCAAACAAACAAAGTTATGTCTTTTGGGTTATCTTTTGATCGCGATGACTTATAAGTTTGATTTGTTTAAGGTTCTTAAAAGATCATACACTTCAGTATGTGTTTTTCATTTCAGCTTGATATCCTAACCCATTTCAGAGATAAACGCCCTTGACAGACAGACGGACAGACGAACGCAGATGTGATCCTATACATATATTCTATATTCCGATTTTGTCCTTTGGAGGAACCCTAAAAAGGGAATATAATATCCCCACACTACATCACAATAATATCTACTGTGCGGGCTAGTTTCTATTGAGACTGGCCACCATGGATTAAATCAGGGGTAACTGTTAACGATCAATCTGCGTACATATAACAATGTAATACTAGTAGTAGGTGTGGTTAGTGTTGTCTGTTTGTCCATTCATCAAGCGTCGCCGATTTAACGCTTCGCTGACGCTTACAAGGCAATGTAACAGTGATTTGTTTGAAGAGGCGAATTTTTTAGATTAATTGCCGCTTGAAATTCATAAAGGAGAATTGCAGTTTTGCTTTTAGCTGGAAAATGTAAACGGAAGGGTTGGATTTTTATTTTTAACTAGCTGCGCCCCAGAGCTTCGCTCCCGTAGGAATATCGGGATGATATATAGCCTATAGCCTTCCTCAATAAATGGGCTATCTAACATTAAAGCATTTTTCGATTTGGACCAGTAGTTCCTGAGATTAGCGCGTTCAAACAAGCAAACTCTTGAGCTTTATAATATTAGTACAAATCAGTGTAAAGAAATGCTTTACTTTGAACTGATATTCCGATAGCTAGGAGCATTTTTGGGGAGGTGTTTGAAGCTAGCTGAAAACTTGTTTGATGCTTCTATTATACCCCGACATGGAACTGTAGACCTGGCTGATCTAGCTATTTAGACCTGTCTTTTTGAGGATGCTATATTAAGCTACCACTAAAATTTCAAGTTACCTCGAATACGTTTTTATATGCTTAGTTATGTTTTTGCAAAATATTTTTGAACGCGTATGGCAAGTCTATATATTTAACAGAATAAAATTACCAAGTAAGATCACGCATACATTTCAACAGCCTAGTTTTTGATCAAAACCATATTTTTCCATTAAGGTGGAAATGCGTTAAATCTCAATTAGAGAGCCGTCAGTCTCCCGTCACTCCGCCACGTTGAGGTTTCATACAAGCCCTCTGCAAACGAAAGGGGAAAACGTCACTTTTTGTGTTTAGTAAAAAACGCCTTCGTAGCTTAAAGTTCAGTCGAGATGGCCGGGCGATTGTGTGTTTGTAAGTATGAAAAACTTTGTCCGACAACAACTTGAATATATTTTAAAGATAATGACAATAATAAATGATAAATGAATAAATATTCCTGAAAATTTAACACAACGACATCTAGTCCCAAACTAAGCAAGCCTTGTACTTTGGAGACTAGATAACTGATAGATACCCAGATAGTAGAAAATTACAATGTTCATCGTAATTTAAAAATAATTTTTGAAAATAACATACTTATAGATACGTATACATTAATTTTATTTCTAGAAAACCCTTTTTGTCTTTTAGAAATAAGCGACGATGAAGAGACTTTTAGAAGATACTTGAGTTTTTAATTCATCGCATATTTTTAACGAGTAAAAAGAGTACGGTTTAATTTCGGTATAACCGTTCGTTTGTAAACTGCTTTACCTGTGATGGATAGCTCTACACAGGATCAGCTGAACGGAACTTTACATACATGTTATTACACTCGAGAATCTAATTACACCTTACTTTATCGCATTCTTATGTCTAAGGGCAAATAATGAGAATCTGTGAGCTATGACGCAGAAGGGTGTAGGTTCGATCTCCACGAGTAGAAAATTATTATGTGATGAACATTGTAATTTTCTATTGTCTGAGTCTATCTATAGTATGTTTTCACAAAAAAAATATGTTTAAGTATGTTTATCAGTTATCTAGTATCGAGTAAGTCAAGTAGATACAAGTTTTGTTTAGTATAGGACTAGATGGCGTAGTGTTAAATATCAGAATATTTATTGATTAATATTTAAATTTACATTAAAAATTTGCGTTAATTTCAAAGAAAACAAAATAACAATTAGCGAAATAGACGAAATCGGTTCATAATAGGAAAGTTTTCCTTCCCTAGAACCTGTCATAATACGAGTATATCTCGCAAGCTATTTTCCTAAAAATCCCGACTCAATATTTGCAATAGCTGACAATTGCATAATCCGCTTAAACAGTGAAGAATTGTACAGTGTTTCTGAACGGAAATTTCCACACACGGTTTGAAACTTGAGACTAATTACAACTAACTTTATTGAGGCGCCTTCCTGCCTTCTGATTTGCCTTCAACCATTTTGATATCGCGGGTGTTCATAAACCACCCTTTAACAACACGTATCTCATTCTTTGATACATTGTAAGAACGATTATAAGGTCGATCTGTAAACAGTTCTTGTATGCCTAGTCAGGGATGGATCCTTCCACGCAAGCTATTAAACATGAGTGTAATTGCATCTCTTCTGATGTAACAAGTATGTTTACCAACTGTAACAATTCAAAATTTTGTGATTTCATGTTTAACAAGTTCTGTATATCTTTCTATGCAAATGTTACTTGTTAGCTATCGACAAATTTCTATAAAAGAGTAGGTGCGTTGTATCTGGGTGCATTGGTACCGATTGTGTCTGATGCTCGAACGTCTTATTGGCGTCACGACTCATCTACCCTTACTTTGCTAGTCGTTATGACTGGTTGTGATTTGTTGTTAACTGACTAGTTCTAAAATTGGCCAGTTGTGTAGAATCACAGTACATCTCTATTACATTCGACATAATTTAACATAGCCCCTCTATTAGTTTATTACATTAATATAAGTAATAAACTCTCTCTTTGGTGTTTGAAATAATTTCCGTGATACTTGCATAAAGAACTGTTGCTTGTTGGTTCGATTTTCGATTTCGATAGCTTCGATTTCACTTTAAAAATTTCCTTTAAACGTTCGTTAGAAACCCGCCTTACCAGTGATGGATAGCATTCTACAGTGTCTGAGAGAAGTTTCCGCACACGGTATCAAACTTGCGACTCTAATTACGAACAACTTTGTTGATGCATTCCGATGTCGCGGAAGTCTCATCAATCGGAGAAGCGTCTCAGAAGACGTTTTAGTAATTATTCGAAACGAAATCGATGTTATGTTAACATACTGTAATATGTATATAGAACCAAATAATAATAATTGCCTCGCCTGATAGAAGAATGCCAAATTGTCCAATGGCAATCGAATGGCATTTCGATCGTATGTCAATGATATGTCATTGGCCATAAATAGTTAACAGAATACCAAATCTGTCAAATTACGCCAAGACGATCCAATTGAGACGCGATTTTGTCATTTTTAAATTAGCAGACTTGGGCCCCTGATTTGAAACAAAAAACAACAAAATAGAAATAGGTACGTAATATTTAGATAGCTAAAATATCTACGTGGTCACATAGAAATTGGTTGAAGTCGGATCATCGATGTGGAATAATATCTGCTATTAAGTTTTAATAATATATACTCGTACCCATAAAACTCTAACTCTGAACTTATAAATCACTCTGGAGATCACTAAAAATGGAAAAATATAAAATTTTATATTTGAAATCTGTTCAAACTCGGTGCCTATCAGTAATTTTAATTTAACAAATGTTTACACCATATCAATACCAGAACCATCCAACCTACGACTTACAAACTTACTTACTTACTCCTATGGCACTGAAACCCCGAAGTGGGTCTTGGCCTCCGAGACGAGAACTCTCCATCTTGCCCGGTCCTGAGCGGTCTCTTGCCAGTTGTTACTGGGCCGAAACACAAAACACGACTTACAAAGCTCAATCATATTAAATTCAAATGACATTTTTGTTACAGATGAGGAGCTAGTGTTCAGAGACCGGTGGGGCGGGCTGACGCTGTTCAACGTGAAGAACTTCACCACCAGGCTTCTCATGAACAATTCTACATTTGTAAGTAGCACTATCTTCATGGATATCCCTCTGATTCTGATTACAGACTAGGCTTAGTACGTAATATTTCGTTGCCTTTGCTATAACTACGATTGCACTTTAAACTACTTCGGTCTGACCTCACATTGTATCTGTAAGATTTTCAAATACATTTCATTTTACAATAGGGTACATATTAACTCCCCAATTATTGTCTCTATTAAACAATCTACGAATTTCACTAATATTCAAACTTACTTAAAACATAATATCTTTAACCTAGTGGGAGCCGAGCATTGAACGATTGGTTCAAGCTCGTACTGGTGTAATTACCAACCCCGCAGCAGAATATCAGACCCAGGAATGCAGGGGCCTGCATTCCTATCCTGTTCTACTCCTCTCCCAATTTCCTTTCATTAATCCTCTTATTCCTTCCAGCCGGCAAGGCATTTACACTTCATGGGCTGTGGTCAGTCACTTAAAATCAGGTGAACCGTAAAAAATATGTCAATTTTGGATACTCAAGCTATCATTGGAAAAAGTTACATAATGTCTTTCAAAAACGCTCATTCATTTATATGAAACAAAAGGTCTCTCTATTGTTCATTTTACACTTGAATTGGACAGAAATCTGACACAACAGCTTTACTTATTCTCTGGGGCACAGCTGTGTACTAGCAAACTTCCCAACTTCCGATCGCTTTTAAAGAACTTCACGATATTTTCAAAAACACTATTATCACTTTTTAAATCTTGGCACTACGGTTTTGTGTTACTTTTATGTATGAAATTTTATAGAAAAAGAAAATCATAAAGTTTAACCAAAGAGGCAATTCTTCCCGATTCCGATAGGATGGCTCACTTACCGTTAAATAAATATGTTAAAATAATATGAAGTATGTTAGCTAAAATTTTCATTGGCTTTGTTATTTATAGTTTATTATCATCAGTAGTTGAATATATTTGTCCTTGTAGGAACAATCAAAGTAATAGTAATATATCTATCAATATCTACAATTTTTTTTATTCAATATGGAAAATACTCGCGTTAATACAAACGCGAGAAAATACTAATAGTAACATCTCTTCCAATAAGAATACAGAACGATCGATCAGAAAACACATTATTTATCGCACTTCCACACGTCTTATATAAGTTGAAAAAGAATATATTATTCAACCGTTCGCACATATTTCAACGCCATAAAATACGGGATATTAAGCTCTGACAAAGATCTCCAATATATCTCCAACGCCATTTGCAACGCGTTGGTATTCAGAGAAAAAACGATGTTATTATGTGGGAAAACTAGATTTATGCAAAAACAAACAAAAAACGGCTATAATACGAGATTTAAAGTTAGATATTAGGCTCTGACAAAGATTTCTGATATATCTCCAACGCTATTTGCAACGCATTGATACTCAGGAAATGTCAAAGGATAAGGAGAGGATAATGATGGGAATTTGGGAGAAGAGTAGAACGGGACGGGAAAGGAATGGACAGCTTGTAAAGTTTTATCAAAATGTAACAATTCAGCTTTATTAATTATTTATATATTTATCTAAATATGATCCATCTTAAATAAAATGCTTTTTAAAGGATTTTAATGCGTTTCATTATTATTAACCTGACGTTTCGAACACTTTACAGCGAGCGTGGTCACGGGTGACTGAGATGGCAGTTGTCATCATGAGTGTTTCAAAAATTGTGTGTCTCCCACTTATTTCCACGAAAATGATATTTGGAAAATTGGCTCGGATTCTTGCAAAATTGACTTACAGTGTCCTCCTGACTTTTGGTATGCTTGACATGGGTTTTAAACTTATTATTAGTCAAATATTAAATAATTAAAAATGAAAAGTAATGCATAATAAACCGCGTTTAAAATCTTTTGAAAAGTATTTTATATATATATTGAAAGTCCTTGCATTAAAACAAACACCTGTTATACTATATAGGACCATATATATATAGGACCCATCTACCAACATATACAGCAAAAATTAAAACCCTAAAAGATCTTTAATTACTTCACACTTCTTAACAAGCTCTACATACGAAAACTAACTTAAAGCTAACATACTTATGCTAAGCGTCGATTATGTACTTTAAAGATAACTTAAAGATGACCTCATTAAGGTTTGAGTACTTTGAAACTATGTAATCTAAGATACTTATCAATATTTTAATGGAGTAAGCTTTGAATTTGTTGATATTCTACGCAAATCGGTTTCTTATCTAAAAGCCCTTTATTTTCAAATAAAACAAAATGTGTGTGACTTTTTTAAACTATTTTTGTATGTTGTTTAGGTTAAGATATCTTTGACAATAAACATATTTTCTTTCTTTTTCCTTTTATCAACAAAATCTTTTATTCATTTGAAAAATCAATACCATTTTATGTGCCATATTATATCGTTCAAATGTCCTCACAGTTCAGAATTGGACCAGAGTCCGATTATTCTACTATAAACAACATCCTACAAAAATAAAATTTATGTCAAAGACCTAAAGCTTCCTTCAATTTTAGCACGTAAAGCCGTCGGTCCTGCGGCTGATCTCTCTCCGGTCGTGTCGGTTTACCGTCCCATCGGGTTATGAGAGTAAAGGAATAGAGAGTGTACCTGTGTCTGCGCACACACTTGTGCACTATAATATCTCCCGCGCAGTTGGCTGATCTCTGTAGAGATTGGCCGCCGTGGCTGAAATTCGGTTAGGAGGAACGTTTTTTAATACAGATTTATAAATCCTTGCACTAAACACAAGAAACATCGATCGTAGAAATTGCAAGGATAAAACAGAATCAAGATTAACGTCCACTGTTAAACGTGTTTGAAGTTTTATTTCCCAGCTTTGCGTCTCGTCGGAATAAATTGTTCATTCTTGGCGAAAAAGTACAAAAAATTAAAACAATCTGTTCAGGGTGGAAGTTTTTGCATCAGCGCTTTGGTGACAGGGTGACCAGCCAATAATGTATTTAAATGGATTTGAAATTTTTGAATAATGAAGATATTTTATCATTTTATAGTTTTACGTGTAAAGCGTAACATTTGTTAGATCTGTTGTTGTATCTTGTAGATAAATAAGTAAACGATAATATTCCCTAAACTTCAATGGATCAAATATAAATTGTAATTATTAACCAGCTTTCCGTCCGCGGCTGCGCTCGCGTGGACTACAAATTTCTGTATTTTGTAGAGGCGCGCAACAAAACTAAAAAAAATACGGTCGCAGGACTGCTTTTCAAGATATTCAATGTACAAAAATGACGTGGCACAGTGTGCGTGCGAAGCTGCGGGAGGAAAGATGTAAGTATATAATAATAATAGTAAGTATTAAGCGGAGCTTACAATATATATGCAGTAACATATTTCAATTGTATGCTCACAATAGTTAAATATCTGTAACATGGTCACCCTACTGCCAGCTGACAGCATATTGGCTATTTATCTAGCAGCCTGCAAGCGCCATATCTGGCTTATTGTGAACGAGTGCTTCTGCCCGAACATTACTCATTCTTATGACGACGTTACACTTTCTAAGGATAAAAACTGTGACGGTTTTTTGTGCGAATAACGAGACAAGTGGGACATCTTGTAATAAGTACATCTTGTTGTGCTTTTTATGACATATATGGAATTAGACTTTAATATGTCATAGCAGACAATACAGGCCTCCGGGCCCCCACTAACCTTAGAACAGTGCAATACTGCTTCACGCCGATATTCCGCTGAGGGGGTGGTAATTATACCGGTACCAAGTTGTCCCAATCGTGCAATGCTCGGCTCCTACTCTTATATTGGTGAAGATGTTGTGCAGCAGAATTCCCTCTGTTGCCTCTTACGTGGCAGTAAGCGTATTCTATCCCATCGCAATAAAAAATACTTACGCTCATAATGAATAGGTTAATTGAAACATGAACTATGTTTATGTATTTGTACATTAATTTTTGGCAATACTATCTATTTTATTATTTCTTGTCTTTGAACTCGACCAAAAACTGTTTAACAATATTTATCATAATGAAACAGCCATGACACAATTTGACCATTACATAGTTATGTAAATGACAGATCCACATTGGTTTGAGTTGGCATGCGAGGCGCGTCTGCAATAATCCGGCGCCAGCCCCTTCCATCCAGTTCTAACAGAATTGCAGTCACATGTACACGTGAATACTTTTAGCGGGAAATTGTTAGGTATTTTTATATTTATATATTTAAAAAAGTATGTAATAAACTATTATAATTTGTTATGCCCGATATATACAACAATAGCAGAGTGGAAGCCAAGATCTGCACTATTGAGCCAAGCTCGCACCGTTGAAATTACCACCCTCCTGCAGAAGGTCTGCGTAGAGGAGTATTGCACTGTTTTAGCGTACGGTGAGCGGGGTCCCGGAGGTCTGTATTCCCATCTTGTTACTCAAAAGTCAAAATTCAAAATGTTTATTTTCCAAATCGGCCACTGTTGATGCGCTTTTAGAAATTCCAATTTTACACAAAAGGCGTTTGCGACACTCTTATTTTGTAGATGTTCATGAGCTGCAGTCACTCACTTAACATCAGGTGAACCGCATGCTCCGTTTGCCTGCTTTTCAAAAAATGGGGCTGCAAAACTTTTGATCCTTAGTCCGAACTATTAATCTACAAAAGAACTTGTTTTACGAAAGTAAACTCGTTACATATAATTTTACAATTTAATGAATTTAATAGTTATTAATAATAAATTTTGAAGAATAAAAGTAAGGCAAAAATTTTATAATTAGGTATTTGAAAGGGAAAGCGAGAGCAAAATCTGTATAAAGACATATTTAACCGCACCTAAGGAATCAAAACTCAGTATAGCAGAATACAGAAGGGGTCGAAACTGGCGAAATGTATTGGAGAATATACTTATCCAGTTTACACTTTTGAACAGTAATACATTCTTTTTTCTAAAATGACCCAAACCTTCATCGGGGCATTTGGCATTATGCAAATGATATCCACATTGGCTGGAGTTGGTATGCAAAGCGCGTCTGCAATAATCCGGCGCGAACCTCTTCCATCCAGCTCCAGTATTGCAGTCACATACGCGTCAATACGATTCGGAAATCTTTATTCGGTAGATTTATTTGGAGCTTCGCCTTTTATTTGAATACTTCAGGTGTATGTATGGTTATAACCATATTGTGTTATGAAAAACGGCTAACAACTTTGGTAAAATTTCATAAAAGTCTGACATTTATAATATCTTTAGATCATATTACAATTAGTAAAAAAATGTGCCTAGCTGTTGTCTAGACTAATATTATAAAGAGGAATCAAACTGACAAATCAATTGGTCCTGTATCATTAATTTCGATGAAATTTTGTACAGAGATTATTTGAAATCCTAGGGACGACATAGGATAGTTTTTATCCCGAAAATCCTTCGGAAACGGGTTATATACGCGGATGAAACCGTGGAACTTAGCTAATTCACCATTGACAACATGTTCTAAACTTTTGTATTCTTACTTGGAAAAGAAAGATTTTGGACAAAATCTTTACCTAACATTTACACCCTAAGGGAAGAATATTATTAGTTGTATTGGGGCGGTTTGTATTCACTGTGTTTTAACTCGCTGTAGACCGACAATTTCGGACCGATTTAAAGATCCTTCATCAGGGGGACTGATTTGTTTTAACGGTCACGTCTCTCCTCGCACTGCGAGCAGCAGCACGCAGCGCTCGAGCTGAGGGTGCGCGCGCGGGTGTGGGCGCCCGTAATGGTTGTATAGAAACGTCACTTATATTGAAGATCGTGTAGAGATGTTATTATTCCACCAACGAAAAGGGAGGATGCTCGACCAGTCTGAACCACATTACTGGCCGGCCGTTAGGCCCCGAGGATTGATGTTTGGAAGTGATATATATACTCTATGCTAGTCGGCAAAAACATATCAACATCGCGATTTAGGAATTGTGACGTCACGTGACGCCACCATCGTTTATGTACAAAAACTACTGAAGAATATAAATTTAATAATGTTGATTTTTTTACGTTTTTTTAACGTTTAGTAAAACGTTAGTAATAGAGTATAGTATTATATTATCTGTGGTAATAGGCCATTAATATTCTGTTATGTTTCAGAGGGAGCTAAACGCGGTGGACTTCAAAGTATCAGCCGACTTGAAGTTCGTGCTCCTCATATCCGATGTCAGAGCTGGCTGGAGGCACGCCCGCCTCGCCAGGTACCACGTGTACGATGTTATAACCAGGTTAGTATTTAGTGACCTCTTGTGTCAAGTTAAGTGTACATGCTGCTGTAGGAAGATATACTCGTATAGAAGATATAAGGGTGTTTATTGAGTAGGAAGTAATATAAATGGCTGGCAGAAATCTTCACATTAAAATTTTAATGACGGCTTTCAAACGTAACATATTATAAGGAGAAGGATTAGATAATATAACCAGCTTATTATTCAATCTCTTTCCATTTTTGAGCCGAAATATAAATGCCATGTCCATCGCCTGTCACTTATTTTAACACTTTTCAAGGTGTACAAGTCCCTTAAATTACATTTTGCTTATCTTATTCTGTGTTTATTTGCAAATTTCATAAACTTGCAATTTCAAATAACCGAAAAACTACTTAAAACAACCAACTTTAATGCAAACATTTGGAAGCAGAATAATCTTCAGGTTTAATTTTTTTATGCAAGCAACTTTTTCTTTCTACTTTTTCGCAACATGTCCGATATACATCTAATTTTTATTACTACTCCAGGAATCGAATCCCAGTCTCACCAATAGAAGACGACCGGTCAGCACCACTCTTACAGTACGCTGAGTGGGCGCCCGTCGGCTCCGGGCTGGTCTTCGTACACGACAACGATATCTACTACAAGCCTAAAGTCCTGAAGGCTCTGGTGTGCAGGATAACTAGCAATGGTGAGTCAGAACTAACAGAGGAAGTATTTTGTTGTAGAAGAACAGAATAATTGGTCAGGAATACAGGCTTTGGCCATACTATGGTTAATGGACGATTGCCGATTTTCTGTAAGGGATGGTAACTTCTTTGAAGTGAATCTGAACTTAATAAGTGCCGTAAATGTCCAAATCTCAAACATGAAGCTAGGACTTATAATAATCACCTAAAAGAACTGAATCTGCTTTTACTATATTTGAATGCGTTAGTTTAATGATGCAAAATAGTGCTGTGGATAATAATGCCTCCCCGACGATAGCGGTCATGGTGTTCAAATCAGTTAGGTACGCAGGTGACATTACAGTGCACAAGTATGTGCGCAAACACAGGTGCACTCTCTATTTCTTTACTCTCATAATCCAATGGGACGGTAAAGGAGAGACGACCGAAGAGAGATCAGGCGCAGCACCGACGGCTTTACGTGCTCTCTCTCGGTTTTCCACCACTTCCAAACTTAGCTGTTATTGAGCCTTTTGTTAAAAAAAATCTCAATAACAATTTTTTTTTTTGGCTACCACCTGGGAATCGAACCCGAGACTCTCCAATCTGTCAAAGACTACACGAACGAGGCAGGCAGTTGCTCACAACTAAAAATTACATTACATGAATACTTTAACAATAAGTTTGCTTCAGTGAAATTTTATACAACTCGTTCGTTGTCATTTGACAAAGTGCATGCTGTGCTTAATATGTATATTTCTGAGAATCTTCAAATATTAATTTTTTTACCAAGAATAGTAAGGTGCAATTTAACGAATGCCAAAATAACACTCAAACAAATCCATTATTTGTGTTTCTCTTCAACTCTGTAGACATTAAACCCCGACCCACGTCCCTTCACCCCTTCCGATAAGCTTTATTCAAATAGCCTCTATTTCTCTTTCTTACGTGACGGCTTTGTGAATCGATAGGTTATAAAACTTGAGCTTTTGTTGCGGTAATTGATCTCAGATACTTAGGGTCGTTCTTAATGACACATACATTTAAATGTTTCCCTAATGTGTAGTTTTTAGGAACATTTTGGATATCTGTTTTAGAACTCACAACAATAGGGTTGCCAACCGTACTATAATAATATTTAGTATTGTACTATACATATATATCGGTCCAGCGTGCTATGTACTGTTGACGTAAAATATAGTACGCAAAAATACTATTTTAACTTCGAATTCTGATAAACATTACCATATTTTTGAACGCTTTAACATTAACGTTTGATTGACTTAAATTTCAATAGGTGCGTTAAAATTTTATCATCCCCGTACCCCCCAAGCTAACAATATTTTGGTCCGCAAACGTTTCCCAAATTTGTCAGCCCCGCTAGAGGCTTTGGTTTGAACCGAAGATGTATTGACTTGTCCGCGGCCACTACTTTTCCATAAAATACTATATTTATTTGAAGTGTCCTATATCTTATTCTGGCTTTTTTGAAAAATACTATATATTGGCGAGTAATTGTTGGTGTCTTTTCGAATGAGCGTGGATAACCACAAATGGTTTCATTGCTCCTAAAATGGATGCATTAACCCCACTGAAATATGAACAAGCGCTCATATTTTACAGTGCACCTAAAAGTCTTGTAATTTATGTTGAAACTTTTTTATTCCAAAAGTAGTGAAGTTCTTCAATAGCTATTGAAGTTTGAAACTAAGAAAATATTTTAAAGTGAAGCGTCATTTTCATCTCCTTACTTTAATTAGAATAAAATTTTACAATCTTGATAGATTGTTTGCAGTGTTTTGTAATTTGTTTATTTGACAAGTTTTGTCTGTTAACTGTCAGAGAAACATAAGACACCTTAATGCTTTCAGCATCTGGGCATATTGGTACCGATTGCTTCTTGGTACTCGAACGTCCGTGACTTCAAAGCCCAACTACCTTCACTTTGCTATTGATCATTGTCGGTTTATATTACACTAGCTGTGCCCCGCGGTTTCACCCGCGTATATCTGTTTTCCTCGTTCCCGTGGGATTAGATCAAAATCATTTCTTAGCGGATGCCTACGTCATAATGCCTGCATGTCAAATTTCAGCCTGATCCGATTTTGAGAACAATAAAAACTTAAATGTATACTGGAAACTTTTCTTTGTGTCAAAGTGTATTTGGAGAATAAATGTATTTTATTTTATTTTATTTTTTTATTATTTTAGGAGTCCCAGGCGTAATCTTCAACGGGGTACCAGACTTCCTCTACGAGACCGAGGTCCTCCGCCTCGACCGGGCGCTGTGGTTCAGCTCGGACGGCCAGACCCTCATGTATGTCACCTACAATGACACTCTGGTCCCGGAGTACATGTACCCGTGGTATGGCTTCGACCAGCCTGAACCACCGCCTTATCCGGTGATACGGACCTTGAGGTACCCTCAGGTGAGCTAAATCATATTTGTAATGTTTCTGATTTTAAGCTTGAAAATTTTAAATCTACACTAATAATTGAAAGAGAACTTTGTTTGGTTGTGATGCATAGGCTTATGAAGACCACTGTCAGCTGTAATGTGCTCGAAACTTAGGGTATAATAATAATGTAAAATAGAGTCCTTTTACTTTCCGGCGGACCTATTCAGACAGCCTGATGCCTCTCGTGCTTAACGCTTATTAAATAAGAATTATTCCGAAATAAAAATAAAACACAACCACCCGTAAAAAACAGAATTTTGTTAATTTTAATTGTATTTTCTTTTTATTTATTAAGGTTCTTATCCTCACGAGGCCCTGACGGAATATCAGCGCCACAATCTGATGATTGTGGCAAAATGCTGAGTCTGGACCCTTTCCAGAAATGTAGTACACCACGCATTCTACCTCTAATCGTTTACATTGTAATTCCTTATTTTGGTTATGTTTTATTATCTTTTTTTTTATATGTATTTCTTGTGTATCTCCTTCTCTGTAATTGTGTGTTGTGTACCTTTTTTCTGTGAATAAATGTTTTATCTATCTATCTAATTTCAGGTGAACACAAACAACCCTGTTGCGACGGTGTACGTGGTTAGCCTGAAGACACCCAAGTTCTTGTTCCCGCACGCGATACAGTTCTCCTCGCAGATTGACAAAGGTATAAACAACATAACGCCTTCAGTTCATCCAGTACTTATTACACCACCCTTCGCGGAAGCATTCTACGGCGTGCCCGTGAGCCCCCCACAAGGTGTGTGAAGGAACTTAAAGGGGTTTTAGTCGGTGCAAGTCCGACATAACCCGGTCGTTTCCTCAGACGTCCGGGTAGGCGAAGGCATTTCCCCTCGTAAAAACAAGTACTTATTACACCTATCTTCGAGCAGATCGTAAAAGTTATGGGCTCTATATTTGAAAAAAAATTCTGGACGTTGTGTTATATACACAACGCCATCTAGTCCCAAACTAAGCAAAGCTTGTACAGAGACATACTTAAACATACTTTTTTTTAATAGTAAGGATGATGCAGCATTTTATTCATATAAACTCCATTTACAGGATGGTACGTTCGCTGGTCGAGCTGGATCTCGGAGCGGCAGATCGCCGTGCTGCTCCTCAACAGGCCGCAGAATGTTTCCATCATCAGCATATGCAGTGCTGTGCATTACAACTGTCAAGATGTTAGTATATTTTATCTGATTGATTTAACCAATACGCCTGCAATCCCACCACATTCCTCTTCCGTCCTTTTTTATCCTCTCCCAACTTCCTATCATTTATCCTGTCCTTATCCCCTCCTCAAAGGTAGCCTAATATGTGTTATTCTGGACCCATTCCTACCTATCCATGCCTACGTATGCCAAGTTTCATCATAATCGATTCAGGAGTTTTTACTTGAAAGAGTAACAAACATACATACATACAGACAAACTTTCGTAATTATAATATTAGCAGGATAGAAAATAGGATATTTTGAATAACGTTTATTAAACTAGTCATCTTTAAATTAAAAAAAACGTTTTCAGATATACCGCGATGAATCTGATGGTACCCGCTGGTCAGGTCTAGGGTCTGAGCCCACAGAAGACGACTGCGGCTGGTGTGGTGGCGGCGCGCTCGTGGGTGGCAAGAGTGGAGTCTTCACCACCGCCCCCATCACAGATCAGGGGGGGATTTGGAGGCACGCAGTGCATCTGACCCAGGATACGAGAACTACATTGACTCAGGGTGGCTTTGAGATCACGCAATTGGTTGGGTGGGACGAGAGGAGGCGGTACTTGTAAGTATATATTAGTTATTATAACTAAAACCTACTCAGACCGACAACGAGACGGCCTAGGCATGTCCTGATCGACTGAGACAGTACACTCGTCTCTATTTAATCTTCCCATTTCACTACCGATCATATTACAAAAACAAACGCCCACCTGGATTTCGCCAGTTCCAACTCTCAGCTCTCCACAGTAGAGATACACCGTCTTCACCGGTGAAGACGAGGTCCTTTTCTCCGCGCATTGCTCACACGGGTGAGATACCGTTTGACTCAGGCTCCTTAGGCTCTCTCCCTTCTTGTGGCATCCTAAGCCTAAGTTCGTGATCCTCTTCAAAGGGAAACGATCGCATTATATTTTTTTCAAAAATCCAATTATTCTAACCCAAATATTTCCAACTGCTTTAATAAAAAACTCCCATAAAAAAATTTTTTGCTCAATATTTCTTTCAGATACGTGGTAGGAACAGCCCCAGAGCGCGCTGGAGACCGTCACGTGTACCGCGTGGCGGTGCCGCTGGACGGCTGGCCGCCCGCGCCCGTCTGCCTCACGTGTGCGGAGTCACCGCGCCCAGAACCTGAGCCCTCCACCGAGGCGCCGGTAAGGACTATACAGCTAAACGTGTAGTGTTAAGCTTTCCCGTGTTCTTAATGACGAGTCATTTTAAATAAAACCGACCAAGTGCGAGTCGAACTCGCGTAAGAAGGTACCGTTTTACCGCTCCGTACTGGAACCACCCTTAATTTTTTTTTTGTTTTTTATGGAAGAGCAAGCAAAGGAGCGTGTGGCTCACCAACCCAATGTTAAATAATAGTGGAATTAGTGTATAAAAAAACATAGATCCAAAATTTTAAAACTAATGCTGTACAGTGAAGAAAATCCCACTTAATGTTCAAGCCTATCCATCAGTTATTTAGTTTCCATAGTACAAGCTTTGTTTAGCTTGGGACTAGATGGAGTACTGTTATATTTCCAGGAATATTCATTGCAATGGAAAGAGGGAAAAGTTATTTGATTTTTCTCTAACACTACGCTTTTCTTCTTGCATACTTATTAATATTAAATGATGTCCCCAGGAGTACGACAACGTAACATCATCACTACCACAATGGCCGACGTCCACTGTTCTCCCGCACGTGTCGGACGAGAACGACTCCCTGCCCACCGAGTGCTTGTACAACAGAGTGATGTTCAGCAATAACTTCTCGTACTATGTGCAGGTAGGCTTTATCTTCATTGCTTTTTGATCATTACTCTTTCCTCTGCATTGTATTTGTGCTTGTGCAGCCATCTTGTTCTACGCACCAGGGTTGCCAGTATCAACTTATTAAACCTTTTACGACAATCTTTCAAGCCTCCGTAAATTAAAAATCTATATTAATATTATAAGGGGGAAAGAGTTGTTTGTTTGTAATGAGTAGGCTCCGAAACTACAGGACCGATTTGGATGAATTGTACAGAGGTTCTTTGAATTCCCAGGAATGACATAGGATATTTTTTATCCCGAAAATCTTACGGGAACGGGGTACATACGCAAGTGAAACCGCGGAGCTCAGCTAGCAATTATCAAAATTGGGTAGTATGACCAAACATTCGTTACGATGTCCGTACAAAAAATACTTTCATAAAACTAAGTCCTAACTTTTTGAATAAAATTAACTCACTTCATTTCTCGTAGCTTCTTGAAGTAAAATAACCGTAGAATTATAAAAAGTATTTACAAAAATCTCAGGAATGCCTCGGCCCTGGTCCTCCTGCGACATTCCTCTGTAACTCCGCTGGAGTGCGTCTATCCGTGCTGCACGATGGGGCGCCGCTGCGGCAACATTTTGCCGCTCTTGCCGCACCGCACTCTAAAGTGTTTCGAGTGGAGGTAATATAGAATAGAATAGAATAGAAAAATCTTTTATTGGGACACAACACATTATACATATAGTTACAAACATAATATAAACAAAGTAAATGAATACGGCTTGAACTCAATATTTTTCTTTGCAAGAAGTAAAGTAGAAGGTTCTCTGTTCTTTTTGATATCGGAAAAAAAATTCCGAAAGTATTGAATATTTTTAAATTGTGAAAATAAAGTTTTTCCAATATTATATGACTGTTTAACGGCTAACCTTATATTCAATATCTTATCTATACTTAATTTTATAAAGAGAAAAGATCTGTTTGTTTGTTTGTACAGGCTCTGAAACTACAGGACTGATTTGAATAATAACATAAAGAACTAAACTTTAATCTACAAAATAACCACTCAATTTTGACCATAACATTTTCAAATTCAAATCATTTATTTTTCTTTGTCTTGTCTTTTTGGATACGACACATACATACATATATCTTATTTTTTATTTCCCACCGATTCAGAAGGCATTGATCATGTTCTCAGGTCCAAGCACATCGAGAAGCCAGAGTGCGCCTGCTCTTGCCACCCGGCCTGAGAGAAACTGACGATCTTCCTCTGCCGCTGGTGTTACATGTGTATGTATCATATTTAAATTTTATTCTCTATATAATTCATCAATTTTATTTTTAAACTAAGTGAAAGTATAGTATAATTGTGAGCATATTTTCCGCAACTTGATGTCAAGCGCCTATTTTGCGTGAGAGGTCGCTATTCGAACCACCCCAACTACTCCATGAAGCCCACCAGACTTCTAAGATTGATGAAGGCCTCAGGGAGCGACCCGGGCTCACCCAGGTGTTTAAATTAGGACAAAATATATAACAAGCAGAATCCTCAAACATTGCTTCGACACAAATAAACGTAAGATCATACTGGCAGAGTTACATAAAGGATCGGCGAAACGAAAACAAAGTCCTGATCCAATTCCACAGACATCTGTCTTTATTTCATTAATTCCAGCGACAAATTCACGGGAAAGTCGCCTTTATTCACTAAACTATACGTGTTACAGTTCAGCGGAGCCTGGAGGTCAGTTGGTGACGTCGCGATGGCGCGCGGGCTGGGCGTGGTATTTAGCTGCAGCGCGCAACTTTATAGTCGCTGAAATTGACGCGCGTGGCTCGGGTGGACAGGTGTGGACGTAGCATTAGCTTTTTTAACTTGAACTTAACTTGAACTTAGAAATTACACTTATTTAAGCTAATGTTTTAAATACACTTTTTTAACTTGAACTTAATAATACAGTAATTGTACACAGGATTAATAAAATACAAAATCAACTTACAGGGTGAAGAGCTACGCACAGAAATCTACCAAAAATTGCTATCAGTGGACGTAGAAGATCAAATCGCTGTTTTGTCGTAAGTATTAGTTTTATATGAATATCTCGAGTCTTTCATCAAACGTTTCCTCTTTATAATATAACGCCCAGTTCTTTAAAAAAACGAATCGTTTTACTTACGGACAGTACAATACAATAAACGTGGCATTAACATAATAAAACTTGGTTCCGATTTCGTTTCCAGTTGATTTTAACCGCTCGTTAATGAAAACGATTCGCAAAGACTATAACGTTCCGTCGCATATCGGAACCGTGTCTTAGTGTATATTAAACATCATAATATACAATGCAATGTATTTCAGATATCTCCGGGATAATTTAAAAATGGTGGACGGTACACGCATCGGCGCGTGGGGCGCGGGATACGGCGGCGCGGCGGCGCACGCGCTGGCGGCCGGCGACGCGCGCAACCTGACGCGCTGCATCGCGTTACTGGCGCCGCTCGCGGACCTGCGACATCACAGTGAGTTTGCACCTTTTTCTTTACCCACTGTGTGCTCCTGTGACTGTTCATATCATATCTTGGTTCCGTTTTCAATATTCTATCTATCCCAGGTTTTGCTTAAAGTCAGACAAATCTATCTATTTGCACTTACTTCGATTTCAATATCTAATGACGGATTACACGGACGAATATATTTGCTATGACTTTTGTCTATCTATTGTCATATAATTTGACATAACAATCTATCAATAATCATTGATACACTATTGAAAATGGCCGTTAATAAATAGATAAATAAACATCACTAGGTAAGCCACACATTCATATGGGTGCTATGGTCCCATACATAAACAGTAAAATAATTTCAAAAAAAATCTATTCACAAAATCCGGCTTAAAGCCAGTTGGACTCACGCACTGTACTTGGATGTAGCATTATTTTAAAAAGCGGACCAGAAATCACGATTGTTGTTTGGCAGCTGCCTTAAACTTTAATTTTATTACATTTGTTAGTAAGTGCATATCTATGCGAAATTTCACTTTAATTCAAAAATATATTTTTGCTAAAACAAATGTACCTAACTATCTAAATCCACGATTAAGTATTCACAGTGTTTTCAAATCACCTGCAAATATGATTTTCAATAACACCTCTATTCTTTCGCAGACTCATACTGGACGGAGCGTTACGGCGGCACGGTCGGCGGGGGCGGCGCGGTGTGGAGACGCGCGGGCAACCTGCCGCCGCGCCGCGTGCTGCTCGCGCACGCCGCCGCCGACACGCGCGCGCCCCCGCACCACGCACTGGCACTGGCGCGTGCGCTCATCCGCGCCGGTGCACTCTACACACATCACGTGAGTATCGCCGCTGTAGCCGCAAGCACGCGCGCACATCAACACCACATATGACTCGTGCGTGCGCTCATACGCACTGGTGCACTCTACACACATCATGTGAGGAACGACGCTGTAGCTGCAGACACACGTGCACCTCAACACCACACATTAGAACTCGCACGTAATCCAAGCTAGTAACTAAGTACTAGATCTTACACGCGTGCTATGTGAGCGTCTCCTCTGTAGTCAGATTACCGCGAATTACTTGCTCGCCACCGTGCTCTTATTCGGGCAGGAGTGAGTTTTATTTGTGTAGAGCCTGAGCGCATGCCGCCTCTTTCACCACATCAGTGTCACTAGTGTAGTCACAGCATTTTACTGACACATTATGTAGCTATAACGAAAATCAAAATGTCGCAAAGAAATTAATGAATCGCAAAATAACGGCGACAATTGGGATAGGCTCTACATTCATGTCGCTAGTGTGCACATACCTTTATCAGCTTGCTATACTATTTAATGTTTGTGTAATTGTATGTAAATTTGTCCGCCGATAACTCTCTATTCGAACGATACTTTGAGTACAGTCGGTCATGGGTTTGCCATGACAATCCATAAAAAACGAACAATTTTTTTTTTCAGAAATTACAGTAAAGATAATTAATTTCTCCATTCACATTCCAGGTGTACCCCGACGAAGGCCACAACTTCGAGAAGTCCAACATCCACTTGCACAAGACCATGGAGCACTTCTTCGACGAGTGTTTCGGGCCGGTCGAGCTCGCCGACTGGGACGCCGGCGTCGAAGGCCTGTTCCCGTTTAGAGACTAATTCAACCAGGAATAGGAACAATGAAACTCAAATAAAAATAGGCTTGAATATTTATTTTTAAATTTCTCCGTTGCTGCCATCAGTGAGTCAAATAAATTCAGTGACCACTGAGAATCAGTGCACCTTACCATTGATTTTGGTGTACAATTTTTTTTTAACTTGTAACCCCAATAAATGTTTTTTTTTTCTTTCTTTCCTTTCAAATTGGATTAAGTGAGCCAGCGCCATTTTGAAAATGGTTACTACGTTAATACACACAGACTCGTAACGTAACATGTATTTTTATTGCGTTTTATTTTACGTACTTGTATTTTTAAGGGAATTTTAAGAAGTCAAATAATGCATTTAATTTCTTGATTCCATATTTTTCTCAATATAATATCATGTTTATTCGAGCCTATTCTTGTTTGAAATTCACTTTATAAATGTGAAATTAACATAATTGTGTGAAACTCGAAAAAGTATACAATAAATCAGTCAACAAAATTAATAAATTATTATACGATGAGGTAAAATCTAGTCATTATTTTGTACTCATTAGTCATTAAATCCTAATTTTTTACTTATTGATTTCATTAAATTCATTTACAGAAAAAAATATCAACATAAATTATTATTAATCAAATTATGGAAGTCGAAAGGTTGTTCTCACAAACAAAAGCAATTGAAATACCAATATTGAACTGCTAGCTTGGTTCAAAGGAAAACTACGCAATAAATGAGTAATAAAAATAGTTTCAATCAAAAAACTTTGTTTTTTAAAAGGATAATAAAGTTTAATTTTTTACATAAAGTAAAATTACGGACTTTAATTTATTAATGACAAATAACAAATAAAGTTATAGAATGATCATTTAAGTAACATGTTTTTAATGGATAAAATAAGAACCAAAACATATTTGAAAACAGAAATCTGAAATCTATTTTGGATTTAAACGGTAACATGATGTGGAATTTTACTACTCATCCACGAAAATAATGGATAAAATATCTTCAAAAAACAACCCTGATTTAAAAACATTGTACTGACAGAACTTTTGACCCAAAAGTGAACGTTTGGTTAAAAAAAATCATGCAATAATATAATTTAGTAGTTTTAATAAATGTTGAGGAATTCGAGAAAATGACACATCTTTTACATTTTTAATTTAAAAAGTATTTTGTGATCATTGCACCACACTCATTTACAATGTAATAGAATATATTATTAAATAATGGTGCATATTTATAATATTTGTTATACATAAGCCTAAAAACATATTTTATTAGATAAATTAATTGTAAAACAATTGAGAAGTGGATTTGAATGTTTTACCTTGATGTATTATTGTTAGTAATAAAAATAAGCATTAGTGTGTGAAAAAATAATATTTTATCAATAAATAAAATTAAGGGTTTTCTTATAAAAAAAATATAGCAATTAATTGCCAAACTTTATAGCATTGCCTATGTTGCCAAATAAAAAAAATATAAGAAATGGTAAAAATATAGTATTTTATAGAAGTATAATAAACAATAATAAAAATTATCTAGTTTATTTTCAGTTTAAGTCATAAATAAAAATTATTCAGTATTTTCAAATTACCGGTCTCTTGGTTAGAATGTTGCCAGCGTAAATATTTTTTCACAGACTATGCTGGAGTGAGGCTCCGAGAAAATTTTCTTATGATTATTATAAGGTATAAATGTTCTATATTATATTAGTGTAAATCTAACTTTCTATATATTTCAATGTCGCTTTCAATGTCATCGTAAAACTTAGCTTTAATATGTTTAGATAATCCAAATAAATCAATTCCTATCTCTATTCTTACTACAGTCGAATAATTTAAAAAATGTTAGAAATTAATTATCTGCGAAATTCTGTTATATCTGTAACAATAACTTATTTTTTTAATAAATGAAATATTCTCATACACTTTCAAATAGGCGTCGAATTCATTATTTTTTATAAAACCATTTTTGTGTTAAAGAAAATCTCGTTAAAAGATTATCTTGATTATAATATACCCACTGGTAGACATATCGAGAAAGGGTCGGACATGTATTAGTAGCTTGAGTGTACATAATTATGTGACGTCTTTTGATGAACTAGGTGTATAAAATTACATCTTTTTATATGTGGACAATGTGTCCCTATTTATTTTTTCAACATCTCCCATTATCATACCTGATACGTCAGTGATCCTGGATGCTGTAATATAAAAATTTTCCACACAATGCTTTCTTCGATAAAAAAAAAACTTTTTTATTAATGTTTTTCTTTATTGTTCACAGAAAATAAATATTTTAACAACTGTAAAATAATGTTTGAACTTAATAATGTTCAATCCTTTCTATGTCTACGATTTCGTCCAATTTATTTTAAATCGATGAGTACCAAATATATAGTAGAATGCTAGATTAAATACATTGAATTAGTATTAAGTAAAACGGTGGAATTAAATAATTATTTATATAACAAACCATCAATAAAATCGTTTGAACAAATAAACGTATAATAAAACAGCGACTCTTTGCACGTCTCTAAAAGAAATAATAAAGTTGGCAACGTGTTTCATTGTTCAAATTATAATGTCACTCTGTCTATTATGTCCCTTCTTGGCAAAGAAGATAACTTTCCTAATGTATATTAAAAAAATACATTCTCCCGCGTCACCCACTTACTTAAAACTATATCAATGCTATAACATAAATTTATTATACATATTCATGCAGATAGATTTTATAAAAAGCTAAAAATTAAATAAAAATAAAATGGTTATAGATGTCGTATTTATGGAATCCAAAAATTTAGATGTTTAAATAGAAATGGTGTATATTTTGTGTATCAAACATTTTCTAGTCGATAGATAGTCATATTTAATTTTCATTATATACTTTTTATTATTTTTTATTGTTAATTTAAGCCAAGTACTCGAAGAATTCTACACTGCCAATTTGTTTTAGAGTAAAATATTGGTAAAGAATTTGGTAGTACATTAGTTTTTTTTTAATAAAATACCGTATACATTTAATTATTTGAAAGCAATTTATAATATAAAAATGTAATAATTGTTCACCCATTTGAATGTTAGTTGCAAACTTCGTGTTAAAATGAAGATATTTAAATTTGTAAAATTATGCCGAATACTTAGCACTTATGCTTGATCTCTATAACTTAAGTGTGCATCTAAGTTATGTTTTCTTTCTCTGTTAAAGACGATAATGTATTTATAAAAAGTAAATCATTAAATTTAAGTTCCACTCTCCATCTCTCTTGCACTAATTCTAATTCTCTTTTCCGTTTTATTGCTTAGAATGAAACAAAGGTATACCTACGCGTTTCCCTTCATTATTTTTTGAAGCGGGTAATAAGAACTTGATGTAGCTTTGTATTAATTTTAAAAGTAACTATTGCATATCCTTTAAAATTAACGCGGGCTATATTCATTTTAAATGACATGGCAACATCGACCAAAGCTATTTGACATCTGTTAATAGCATGAATGGCGCCTAAAAATTCTGATTTGAAATCAGATGTTCAGTACTATTCTAATTGTTTTCAATGTAAAAACAGTTTAAAAATAAGCTTATTGTAGTAAAATACGTTTGGAGCGCCTTGTAGAATTTTGTTTCCTCTCTCGCCACATTTAATTTTATAATTTAGTAATGTTATTAAACTCCCTATATGTGATAATATTGTGTAATGTTAGTCGAAATAATTCAGTAATTTTTATTTTTATGTGTACCACTTTGATTTATTTTATGTTCCCTACGAAATAGTAAAATTAATTGATATAGATGATAAATCCTTGTTTTATTTGTCATGTGTTTTTTTAAATGTGTAATTTCATAGTTATTGCATAATTTGCGTAACTGCGTCAGAATGGGTTTTATTTTACCATTTATAGCTCATTCTGTGTTTATAAGTGATTCTGATCATTGTATTTATAAGTTTTTATGCTCATTGATTATGTTGAGACGTTGTTTTATAATAAAATATAAAAGTTGTTTCAAATATTGTCGTTTTATTGACGAAGTTTTTAAATGTATCATCACTTTAATCCTAAATCAGAGTTTAAATGCAACTATTTTAAAAAGGACATCCTTATAAGGTTAGATAAGGTGGTTCGACGGTGTTTAGAACGAAAGTAGAAATCCTCTTTCATTAGTAAGGTAAACTAAACACCTACGATAATAAAAAATGCTGTAAAAATGTTTAATTCAATGATGTTTCAAAACTTCCAAATTAACTTTAGTGGTATTCATGTATGGGACAGAACATACCGTCCATGTAAAACAAAAAAAATTAAATGTGTCACAAATCAATAAAAATATACTTGTATTTCACATATCTATCAATTTTCGTAAAATTATTAAGGTTTTTCTTTCTTTTTATGTAGCAGCGGGCAAGCGGAACATGCGGTTCACCTACATGATAAGTGACGGACCACAGCTTATGAACATCTACAACAGCAAAGTAACAATAAAACAGTTATGTTGGAATCACGATTTTATTTGCATATCTTACATATAATAATTTATCATAACATTGTCTACTCTACGCCGACTCCACTCCCGAAGCACTGCCAGAGCGCACCTGAAAACAACATGAATCAGTTATTATCCATAATTTTATTATACTCCTAAACCACTGAACCAATTTGGATGAAATTTTGTACAGATATTACTTGAAACCTGAGACAGGACGTAGGATAGTTTTATCCCGAACGAAACCGCGGGGCATAGCTAGGAATAAAATATAAACTGGTGTTAAATATAATTTACTAGCTATTCCGCACGGCTTCACTCTCGTAGCATAATGTATGTTATATAGCCTATTTTCATCACAGATAATGTAGGATTCCAATGTTAAAATGTTTTTGAAATTGGTCTAGTAATTACCGAGGCTAATAAAATCAAATAATCAAACATAAATTCAAATCTTTCTTCTTTATACCATTAGTGTAGATAACATATATTTTAATTACAAAGTTATGATTGTTCAAAGACACTATGTTTCATTATTCAACCCTCTGCCTTCCAAAAATATTTTCTTTCTATCCCAATTGAAGATCAAACTCAGGACATAAAGGTTCCACAAAAACTGAAATCTGTCCTCTTTATATTATTAGTATAGATTATAATATGACATATATTTTAATTACATAGTTATGATTCTTCAAACACACTTTGTTTTATTGTTCTACCCTCTTCCTTCCAAAATTATTTTCTCATTCATCATTTCTATACATCAAGGTTGGCATGTTTTGACCATAATTAACAACAAACACCATGAACTACTCACAGTTTACTTCCAGCGGTTGTTTTCGTAGTCCCATTTGGAGGAGAGTCCGTCCACAGGGTTGACCTTGAGGTCCAACATACGCTTCAGCTGGGCCTTCTGAGCCTCCTCGCTGAAGGAGTCAGGCAGAGGACTGTATACTGGAATTCAAAATACAAATTTTAATTAACTGCAATAAAAACGAAAGAAATCAATGTCTCTATGAAACCAAAAATTTTGTTACAGAATTGCCAATTAAAGTATCTTCGATTAAGTGAAGGTCTGACAAAGGTCTGTCCAAAAGCTTAAGAACCACTGGTTGGACCTATATATTTTATAAAACTTCCCAAACATCCTGACTCCCATGCCAGATCCACAAAGTGAGGCCATGCACAGAGACCAGCCCAAAACACTCTTCCTCTACCGAGTTTGGACCTAAAATTGGTCTCAAAGTCAGCTAGATAGGATATATATCTCTTGTGACAAACTGACAAAGAGGCCTGGGACTCCGCAAGGTCTGTCATAAAAGATCAATTTACTATACAACTTTACTCACATGTAGACAGGGGAAGCGAGGTCATGAACAGAGCCCAGCGCAAATCAACCTTACATTGACTAACAGGGCCTGAAATTATTCCCAAACCCAAAAACCACCATTTCAACTCTTCTCATTACAACTTACCAAACATCTTGACTCCCATGTAAATCCAAAGGGACAAAGAGGCCATGCAGAGAGCCCAGCCCAAAGCACCCTTCCACTGCCCAGTGGGGGCCTGGAACTCAGCGAAGGTTTGGCAGAAGGAAGCTCGGTAGAGGGCTTTCTTCTCTTCGACGGTGAGCTTGCGCCAGTCACCCTTTTCCTTTTCGCGGAGGACCTGAATTTAAACATTAAATGTAAAAAAGAATTATGTAACAGCGGGACATGTGGTTCACCTGATGTTAAGTGACTGGTCACAGCCCATGAATATCTACAACAGCAAAGAGTCGCAGATGCCTTGCCAGGTTGAGAGAAGGGCAATATAATACCTTTTTTGCATTTATAAGTGGTATTAATACTGTAGTTTCATTAATTTGCTGCAAATGTTTTCATACTTTATTTTATATGCAGCAATGTTATTGTCGTTTCAATAGTGTTTTTAAGATTAAAAAATAATTTCTATAAAATCTACACGCTATGAACTAAAAATTTTTACTAACATTTCTTATTCTTTCCATTGCATGAAAGATCATAAAAAGAAAACAATCACCTCAATAGAAATGACCAATCAACACAATTCATTAATTATTCAAGAACTCATAAAAATATACTATTTTACTACACATAACATTCGATTTTTTCCTTTCAACACAAAAAATTTATACAACTAACTACTATTTATAAGGTTTACCTTAATGTCAGGGGTTTCAGCCTGGTATCTGACAGCGGGGAGGGGGTAGTCAGGCCTGTCGACGTAGTTGGGTTGGCCGTTGAAACCATAGCCTACCCACTCGCGGTTGCCGATCTAGAAAATTACAAACATTAAGTCAATTTAAAACCTCCTCTCTTAAAGTTGATTAATAATATACTTTATAGTTCAAGATAAAACCCTAGTAAGCAATGTATGTAAATCAGTATCTTCTTTTTAGAATAAATCTTGTAAAAGGAGTTAGTACTTGAGTAGAGTAGTAATTTGAGGAGTATAATTACTTACAATCTTCTAAAATTTATTGCACTCAGTTGACCTTCAATATTAAGGTTGTTTTTACTATAGATGAGCATTATTTAAACCAAAGACGCGCACACCGGCCTTAGGAGGCGCGAAGTATGCAAAAGAAAGAAAATAATGAAAAAAATTATCTCCCCTCTTCCCCCACATGAGGCTCAGGCTCATTAAAGTGAATAGTTTAGTCCGCAAATGTTTTGAATATGTCACCCCCACTACCATGATATTTACGCTTTAATTGAACAAGTACTGCATGGTCCCTGCCATAAAAATGTTGGGAACCCCTGATTTAAACCAAGATAATAATGAACAAAATATTTTTTATTCATATACAACTTCTACGCTACTCAGCAAATCATAGACTCCTCAGTTGATAGCTGAAGGGACATTACAATATTTTACTTTATTTTCATACTTAATTGAAATTTTTGGCCATTGAGATTTACCTTGGCAAGTTCGCTCATGGATCGGGTACCGGCTGGTACACGGACGGCATCTAAGATTGCCCTGCGCAGCAGTAAGTTGGCCATGTTGCTGTTAACAAAAATAAATAAATAAAAATTAGTGTCTAGAACAATGCCTTATACATTTTATGCACACTCAATTAACAGTCTGTAATTAATGATGTCATAGTCATACTATATATGAGGAAAATGCTTATACCTATGCAGTTGTAATTGTAAGACATAATAAATAGTATGTTATTGGCATATCACATCAGTTTATAAACTTAATAAGATTTCAGATTAAATTAGAAGTATATTTGATAGAACTAAACATAATCAAAACTAATATTTGATCTATGTCATAAAATTTTGGACTGTCCACAACTGATTGTATACAACAAACATGAACTTTAATTGTTGTTTTCTGAATAGAGCAAGGTGCTTCAGAAAGGAAGTATTTAGTGGTGGTAACCACTGGTAACAATAAATGGTAATTTATATGTACTATTAGCACTTGATCTTTGAAAAATAATTTAGAGCTTAGTCTTATCCTACCATACTTAAAGGTTTAATTCTATAATTCTTTCTCGAAACTCTTCCTGCGTGTCTGTCTGTGGATAGCGTTGTTATAAACAACGGATATTTATACATTTTATCATAAAATAATATATAATTTGGTAATAAAATTGATGATATAACATTCAAATTTCGATTACCTACCATACTATATCAAAACACAACGAAACATTTTATTTAAACAAATGAATACTGACACAATTTTAAAGGTGTTTCAAAGGTACGAAAGATAAGATTTAATAGGTTATGGCAATCGATTGAGTTACATAATAACAAAAATCCTGAAAATTGTTCTGTTTCAACATACAATTTTATAAAATGTAATAAGAGAAAAGTTTTATCAATGTAATTATTTCGATAATTACAAAAACATAAGGGATTGTGGTTCTTTAAAATAAGAATTCGATTTTCGAAATTGCGTGTTGAAAAACAAAACTTACCTAATGACACTTACACAGAGTTATTTGAAATAGTTAACTACAAAAAGCAAATAAATGTAATTGCACTACAATAAATATATTTCTATTCCATGATATTATTACCTTTTTCGTTCTTATTTCCTTCTGCAAGAACTTTACCCGTAATACCACCCGTCAAAGAAACTATAGAACTTAGCGCCCTCTAGTATTGACAAGTATGAATCAATACAATTTGACAGCGTTCCGTTTTATACAATGAATGTTAAATAAACATTAATAATTTGATTACTTTATGATCGATAATAAAATAAAATGTATAAGTACAAAAAATAAGAGATAGCTAGAACATTACATAAAAATATAATAAAAACATAATAATTTGGCCTATAAGTTTTTAATTTTTGGATAATTACAAATTCGTAGATATCTTCAAATTCGAAGTATTTGTAAATAATTTTACAAGGACAAGAAATAAAACAACGAGTTAGTCAATACCTTTCATAATTTTATTTTTAACCTCAGTTTCGATGACGTCAGATAGCAAACCATACAATTCGTTTTTAGGTAAAATACGATATTGAGAGTTTCCTTTACCCTTTGTCCTTGTCATATCCTCAAATTGATTGTTTTCTTCTGCTATACTTAAACCTTCTTCATTTTCAGGAACATCAATTCGGTCATTTTTCTCATCGTCAGATAAATAAAGAAACGTAACCACAGATTCATTATTCGATTTTGCATCTGTTTCAATTTTTACTTGTGGAGTTACATTAACTTCTTCTTCTATAATCTTTTTTAAATCCACATTTTTCATAAACCTAAAGAGATCGGTCTCATCGTTTTCTTTTGAATCCGAACTTTCACTTTCCATAGCAGCCGTGGTGATATCATTTTCATATATTTCAGGCATTTTCGTGACATACTCAACAGCGTCTGTAATTTCTTCACTTACACTTTCTTTCTGTTTTTCCGTCGTTACATCTTTCTTTTCATTTCTCAAACTATTCTGCATTTCTTTAATTTCATTGCTGTCAAACATAGTCGACACGAATTCCTTGAAAAGATCTTCATCTAGCAATCTCAGTGCTTTTTCTATTTCAAGAATGGATAGTGGTTTCATGGTCTTTCCAGTGATGGGTGCTATTTTGAAGGTAGTTGGAGGTGGTCGTTTAGTTGGGAACATTGCTTTGAGAAGATCAAATTCAGATTGAAGTGTTGTCCTTTTATCTGTTACAGGAACTTTCTGCAAACGTAAATAATATTATTATTTTATATCAATACTTTTATAGTACGATGTTTTGGTTCTTACGTGAAACAGTGCTCAAAAATCAATCAAAAGCTCATATGACTATACTTATCTATACATATTAGTATAGATATAAAGAGGAAAGATTTGTTTGTTTGTATTGCATAGGCTCCAAAAATACCAGACCGATTTGGTTGAAATTTTGTACAGAGATTGTTTGCAACTCCAGGATCGACATTGAATAATTTTTATCCCAAAAATCCTACGGAAACGGGATATATACGATGGCGAAACTGCGAAGCTCAGCTAGTATAATATATTTTTAGACAACTTTCATAATTTTTAACATACTTTATACTTGGATACTCTCCTAGCCTACCTGAGGTAGTACTTTGTATATACACAAATATTGTGTATAGTTACTCGAAATTATGATTGATTAAAGAATCGTTTATGCTCCAAGGCGGCATATAAAAAAAATTGTAACCTTGGAAATTCGTCAAGCCCATTAATATTGAAACAATACCTTTTCCATGATTTCCTCTATCCAGTCAGTATAGTAGCCCAGCTTGGTGAAGACGGTTGGAGCATCCGGAGCACCACATGTGGGTGACCCGAAACTGACTACACCCATTAATTTGCCGTCAACTACCCCTGGACCTCCGACGTCACGCTGATATAAAGTAATTAAATTTATAAGAAAAACATGAAGAAATTGTGGTATATATGTTGTAATTTAGATCAATTTCAGAAATATTTTTAGGGGCACGTAAAGAGCTGCTGCTGCTGCTGTGTTAACTGCGTCGTCAAAAATCCGGTTTATAATCTTATTTCTAAATCATTATAATCTATGTCTTAACATCATATTTTTTTCAGCTTGACGTTGTTTCAATAATAGCACAACCAATAATAATGCCTCCCTGACCAATATCGGTGATGGTGACAATCTCTTTAGAGATCGCAGGTCGCAGTGGATATTATAGTGCAAACAAAGGTGCACTCTCTATTCCTTCAGTCTTATAATCCAATAGGAAGGCATACCGATACAACCGGAGAGAAATCAGGCGCAGGATCGACGATCGATCGACGGTTTTACGTGATCTCCGAAGCACGAGGTGTTCTAACACCGCCAACTTCCAAACTTACGGCTGCTATTGAGATATTTTGTTGGAAAAATACATTTCCATTTTTGGTCCCACCCGGGAATCAAATCAGAGACCCCTCAAGTCAGTAACTAACAACTAAGATACAACTATGTTAGACTTATTTATAAAAAAAGCTAAACTAGTTGAACGCGAGTGTTACTCGAAGTACTTGGCTCGTATTGAAGACTCCATACGCGACAGTCCTAAAGCATTCTGGTCCTTCATTAAAAGCAAAAAAAGTAATGGATACTATCCAGCGAGTATGTCCTATCAAGGGAATAAATCTAACAACCCTAATGATATAAGTGAACTCTTTGCGGACTATTTTCAATCTACATTCTTAAAGGACAACAAGTCAAGTGACTACGAAATCTCCACTGATGTAGATG
>LQNK01003213.1:40289-60761 GCA_001586405.1 Phoebis sennae
ATATCCAGAATAGCAAATGATAAAAGATTCTTCCATGGGTCGAAGATGATGCCGCTTCTCTGGAATTAAGCGTAAATTGGAACGTAAACGAAGTCTAGAATCTAGATCAATAGTTAACTATGATTCGACCTTGTTTTGACTTGCCAAATTCACCAATGAATTCTAAAAGATCAACGGAATTTTTCAAACTGATTTCTAATAAAAAAATAATTAAATAGGTTCAAGGATACTATTATTGCGAAATAGATGATAAAATGATAGAAAATCTTTTTTGTTAGCTATCAATGCAGTTTCAAAATCAAATGAGTTTGATTAAATATTCATTTTAAGCTCATTATTACTTATATATTTGATTACAACAAAACTGGTGCTGGTATCTGCGAAGGTTTTTTGGTTTTCTACTATGGATAGGTACTACAATAAATGTATTTTTTAATCTGTAACAATAACTTACACCTTTCGCTCCCCACCCCAAAATGGTAACGCCAGGAGTAGTCAACGGTAGATTCCATGAATTTCTATCAAAATCAATCCTCTTTACTTTCTTATTCCTTTTACTCAATCTCAAATGTCTACTAAGGCGTAGAATGCAGAGGTTATTTCTCAGAGTCCTTGGGTTATATCCTGGGTGGAAATAGACCTCCAATATGCCGATGACTTCTCCACCCCCGCTGTAGAAAGAACTGCCAACTCTGGCGGAGAGAAAGGCAGGATTTTCGCGGAAGAGACGGTTGTTGTATGCCCTAGAGACCAAGATAAGTGGGGATTACTTAAGAACTTCTAATAAATAAACACATCTGACTATGAATGTAAGGAATTAGTAGGTTCTATAAATAATAAGTAAGTAATAGCAGTTGCCCTGGCCAATTTCGGCTACGGTGGCCAATCATAATAGAAACTGGAGAGATCAGGCGTAGGACGACGTATTACAGACGGACGGATTTTCTGGTTGAAAACATCCTAAATTCTTCTTTTGCATTAGGTGGAGGATTAAAGATTGCGAGCCGAGTATTGCACAATCGGGCCAAGCTCGCACCGGTGTAATTACCATCCCCAGCAGAAGACCGGCGTGAAGCAGTATTGTACTGTGTTTCGTACGGTGAGCGAGGGCCCGGAGGCTAATAATCCCACTCCATTCCTTTCCCATACTGTTCTACTCCTCTCCCAATTTCCCATCATTCATCTTCCCCTTATCCCCTCTCCTTTCTGCAATCTGGCAAGGCCTCTGCAACGCTTTAATATTGTAGATGTTCATGGTCTGCTGTTAGTCACTTAACATCAGGTGAAACGCATGCTCCACATGCCCGCTGTAACATAAAAATGACGTTATCAAGCCTTCGTTTTTATACTATTAAATTAAGAACAAACAGAAGTATTACAATTGCAGACACGAAGACGCAGTGATAATAAGATCTGACTTGATGATGGAGCCAGCGCAGTAAAACGTGTTGAAAATGTGGATACTGGCCATGAAAGGGAAGTATTTGACCTTAGTCCGTTCTCCTTTGTAGATACGGCGACCGCTTGGTTCTAAAAATGTATGTCAAAAACACATTATTAAGTGTATAAAGTAAATGGGTAGACGATCGCCTTGTTAGAGGTATAAATCGCCGTCGATATGGACTGGCTATACAAGTAATTTTATGGATGGAAAAATCTAGGCTTCATTGCCAACTTTTAATAGTGACAATGACATCTTAAAAAACTATTACATTCAATAATTATACACACCCCAAACTTCATTATCACTAGTAATAATATCAGGTTCGTCGCCATCTTCATCAAGAGTAGATCCATTGTTAGCTTTTATATTCCTCAAATGCTCTAATACTTTCGTATTAATATTTACATATACTTTGTTTCCCGCATACGTATTTCTTAACTCCTTTAAATTCGATAAAAATAATTCAATATACTTTGTTACACTTATATCATCAACCGTGTTGTGTACTTTATCTTCATTGACTATTTCATTTATAATAGCTATAAAATCCGTGCCATTGTAATATGTATTTTTATGTTCAAATTGAACTTTTGTTAGTTCTCTTAAGTATTTCAAATTTTCGTCGTCCTGCAGAGATTGTGAAGCAAAATACTTATGCGTTGTGGCGTATTCTCTAAGTCTCGTTCTATCTTTTATACCTTTCAAGTGTAATGTAGAAAATATCTTATTAACAGTGTTTCGTATGACGTCTTCAGAGTTTTTAATAATGTTGTCTTTTCTTGGCAATTGTTCTAAACCATCTACCGTTAGAAGATACATCGTGATGACAACAATTCTTGTATTTGAACACATTTTTATTTCTCTTGGTTGGCCTTTGAAATTGTGAAATGTGAATAAAGTGCAATCTTAAACTTTTATGATTTGTTTTCTTATTGTAGCGATAAGAATATAATTTATTGAATTAAATTTATTTCGTAATAGATTTGATGAAATATGAAAACCAATAACATATACACATTTAGTTTTCGATATGCTTTATAATATGATTATACGAATTACGCTTATAATATTTGTTGTAATTACACATAGCCACTTCGTTATTCAATCAGAAATTACAATGAGTCTTAACAAGAATTTGTTTTTTAAAACAAATGAAAAAACACAAAAAGTTATCAACAATCTGTTTTCCACAATGAAACTTCATAATTCGTTTAAAGAATCACCAAAAGTACAAACTTTACTAGCTATACATTATAAATTACGCAATGCCTCAGAAAGGATAAGCGATATATTTGAAGAACTACATAATAATAGCAAAATAAATATCATAGACAAAATAACATTCAACGTCGTTGAAAATATGGCGGATGAAAACATTAATTTTGTTACTAAAGAATTTATATCTTACCTAATTAACGTCAATTTTGAAAATGTTTTGACGAATCCCATAGAAAATGTAGAAGGTGTAATGGGAAGAATTATTTATAACGTAATAAATGCAGATAGTAGTGAAGAAATAGTTGACGATATAGGTGATGACTCTAATATAGACAATATTATGTCAGCTGTTATTGTGCAGGAAGTTCTAGATAATACAGAAAACATTAGCGATACTTTTAATAAAACCAAAATTTTTAATACGTCGTCAAGCGTTAATAACAGACGGGTTTTGGACTTGGAATTGTGGCGTAAGTAGAAATAGTTTTTGCATTCTAATAATCTTCCAATTTTAAGATATGTGATATTATAATATTTGTATTTCTTTAGAACCATCAACCACAGATGATCTTAGATTGAATACACGAAGAATCTTCAACGGTAGACCAGCTGATATAGATGATTATCCATTTATGGTCAGCATACATGTACGAGGTGAATTTACTTGCTCAGGATCGATTATAAATAGAAAGGTCATCCTCACAGCAGCTACGTGCTTGCAGACGTAAGTAGAGATATAAAAACTAGGGAAAAAGTCATAATTTTAGCGACGTCTCAGTCCCAAGTTTGATTCTTCTCAAAAATGGGAGTCTCCTTGAGCAAGCATTACTCTAACACGAATTGAATAAAAGTGACATCGAGACAGTTGCCAAAGATCGATCTAAAAACGCTTTTTAATTATGAAAGATCAATAAAAACGTACTAAATGCTCGTAAATCATATATAAGTAGTTCAGTATACGTGTTTTTTTGTAGAATTTACAATTCGAGGACGAAACGAAACGTGTCTAAATTCGTTAAAATCAGAATGGGAAGTGATTTTACCAACAAATATGGAAAGTTAGAAGCAATATCGTCTATAATGTTTCACCCGAATTACGATCCGATATATTTGAGACATAATTTAGCGGCATTAATTATAGATAAATTGAATTTTCGACGAAATGCAAATATAAAGAGGATACAAATTGCTAGGGATGAGGAAACTTATGAAAGCAATGTTACTTTGCTTGGATGGGGTGCTCATGATGTAAGATGTATTACTGTTTTGAACTAAAACCATTAAGGATTATTGAAGTATAAACTCTTTTTCAAATAATGAACTTTAGAACGATATAAATTTTTCTTTTATATGAAAGTTTGTATTCATTAAATGAAAGGCATCCTTTATTCTCTTATTGCATCAAAAATTTCTTCTGTCCTAGTTTTGCATTTATGAAACTAACCATACGGTAGAAATTTTGCATTTTTACTAAAGAATTTTTGCAGAAAAATACAGCCCTTAACCGCAATTCGCCTCTATCATACACTACCCTTCATTTGATAGATAAACGAAAATGTCAAAGGTTCTATACAAGGTAAGACAACAATGAAAATTTATAAGGATAGTAACCATAATAGTAAAACAGCAAATATGTTACAGGGCGACACATTTGCGCTGGGATCCAATTCAAAGGAAGCGGAGCGTGTTATGTAAGCTATTTTATACTATCTACATAGGGGAGAAGTAGACTAACAATACTATGAGTTCTCACTTGAGTGGCGGTTTGTCACTTGGCGTTTAAATTAAGTCAATTGTTTAAGATTTAAAGACGTGGTAATGTCTTACTTCGCATAGTATTACTACGTTGCTTACACGAGCATTGTTTGTGGATACAAAGGTAACTCGTATGATTATAGTAGGCGTTCTAAATTATAATAATCGAAAATGTGTTGCTAGTTTTAAGTGGGAGATAATGGCAGAGACTTTAAATAGAATTTTTATTAATAATTAATTTAACAGTAATTTAAGATTGGATTAGGATTTTGAAACATTCTAATTGAACCATTGAATCATTCAAAGAGTTATCATCACAGAAAACAATTTTGGGTCTTGGCGTTTGAGCCAATTTTAGCCAAAGTACAGACTATAAGTAAAACGGTAGAGAAACCCTGTTCGTCTTTTTTTCTGCAGAGGGATGTCGGTGGTCCTGCAATCATGGGAATCTCTTTAGTGGGCGTTGTAAGCTTCGGACCTGCTGAATGTGGCAAGGTCGATGCACCCACCATCTTCACCAGAATCGCGAGTTACACAAAGTGGCTGGATATGGTCATTCAGAAGGTAATTCTTCATTTTAGAAAATCTTGAAACCTATCTAGTAATTCACTATGGTTTCGGAAATACATAATGATTCGCTTTGTTAAGAGATAACTCTAAAAAGTTTAGTTTTCTTAATCCCTGTAATTTTTCACTATATTAAACAACAGTTTTATTTCAGAACCATTGAATAGAAATAAGAAAACCGTTGGACTTAAATGGAAGAGAGAATAAAACGTAATGTTACGTAAATAAACATCTGTATGTTATTTTTATTTCGCTGTATCCTGAATTCCTTAATAAATTGAAAAGTTAATTAACAATCATCATTATAAAATCGGCACATCTGACAAATAACTACAAAGTATTTATACCAAACACGACCTCTTTTCACCAAAAACATCAACGATTAAAGCTTACGTCATTCACGGGTGACAATCGTCACCAAACCCTTTGAGTAACCGAAAATGTCCCTCATAGTACGGAGGGCATTCCTCCCTTCCACCCAGTCGGTCAGGACCACGTACGGGTGCACCAGGATCGGGAACAGGGACGTGGTGGGGCATGGCCACAACGGCTGCGCGAATTACAGGGATGACTCCCATTTTCCCTTCCCTGCGGTGAGGTTTAAGGAGAACACGAGGGATGTTTGTGTAAGTACCTTTTTTTTCACCTAATCTAAAAGAAAAGACCCGATTGGCACTGGATGTGGTCTATGGCGCTAAAGGGTGTGGGTTCGATCCCCACGAGAAAATTATGATGAGATGTCCATTGTAATTTCCTACTGTCTGGATGATCTATGTATAGTATGTAGGTATTTACAAAAAAAAGTATGTTTGATTATGTCTATCATTATCTGGTCTCCATAGTACAAGCTTTGCTTAGTTTGGGTCTAGATGGCGTAGCGTTAAATGTCTCAGTTTATATATTTATTATTATTAATTAGATTCAACTGGTCCTTATACTTAACTTACATAACATGATGTGCTTCTGCACTAATTGGGCACCAGGCTACTGATTCACAAATCCGATTCGGGTCAGAACGATGACGTTTCCGTCAAAATTTGTATGAATCTTGTTCCGATTTTTGATACTTTCCGATCGAAATGCCAATTGTGAATATGGGACCTGTTCGACAGGGTGGTACGAATGATTCATATAATATTATGAAATAAGTAGTTGCATTATAAAAAATTCATTTGATGAGAAACTATGAAAAAATAGTGTCCACAAAAGTCGATGTAGAGACATATTTCATTCGCGAATTCCATATTTCTTTTTTATCAGATCTTTTGACTTATTTTGAACAAGACTAAACAAAAAGTAACAAATTATATGAATAATACTAGTTTAAAGTTGTTATTACTTGAATAAAGTGCTTCTAAAATGGAAACCTATCCTATGTAGTATTTCCTCTTACTACGAGTCCCTCAGAATAGTCTTTAAGCGATTGTAAACCATTTAGGCTCTGCGTGAAAAAGAGAAGGGAGACTGGCGGTTGCTTTGCTGCGAGGAGAAGAAAGCATTATACCGCGCGTCCTTCTGCCAGACCTTCTCGGAGTTTCAGCATCCCACCGGCATGTGGAAGTTCTGTCTGGGCTGGGCGCTGTTCGGCGTTTCCTTCACGTTTTGGATGGTCATGTTCTGCCACCACTATGGTACATAAACCCTACAGTATACACTTATTCTGTAGGCGCTTCGCGAGAGGGAGAAATGCGATTGGCGAACGTTATGCTGTGAAGAGAAGAAGGCACTGTACCGGGCGTCGTTCTGCCAGACGTTTGCTGAGTTTCAGCATCCAACCGGTCAGTGGAAGTTTTGCCTGGGTTGGGCGCTGTTTGGCACCTCCTTCTGCTTCTGGATGGTGATGTTTTGCCGTCAGTTTGGTGAGTAAACTTGGAATGGTTATGGCAGCCACGGAATAGGGAGATGTAACTACATCTACCTAAACTAACTAGTTTAGGTCAGTTTATTGGATTTTAATTACTATATTTAGGCAATTGGTCAATATGACTGTTACTCCGTTTTCCGTGGTTAATAATTGCTAGTAAATAACTGATTGTTATATCGGTATCTGATATCGAAAGTTATCCATAATTTTGACCCCTCTAAGCGCATAATACTGTTTGTCCTTGTCTTTCTTACAACATTAAACAAACTGAATAACCAACCAATTACTATTTAAAATTAATTCTTCTTTTCGCAACATGTCATATTCATAAAAGTTTATTTTTAGGAAAACCTTAACAATTGTTTTTTTTTCAGTGTTCGAGCCGTTGCCCGCGTCGTTCTCGAAGGAAGCGCAAAAGGCCCAACTGCGACGCATGCTGGAGCTTCGAGTCAACCCGATAGACGGGCTGTCCTCCCACTGGGATTATGATAACGATCGGTGGAAGGTGGGTCTTTTACTTTTTTCTAGTTTTATTTTTTTTTTTTGCCTACCAGTGACATTGCCAACTGTTAATATTTTAGAATAGAATAGGAAACACTTTATTGCACATAGACATTGGCAGATGAGACATTCACGAAAAATAAAACAAGTGCAAGTAGGCGGCCTTATCGCTAAAGAGCGATATCTTTTAGGCAACCTTTGGATATAGAAAACAAAATGTTTTTTATAATAATAGTTTAAGTAGTTATAGCGAAAAGGATTTTAATCCTATTTCTTTATGACTTAACATACCGTATATGCTACAAAATTTTTCAGCAATATTTCATCGTCTGCTTTTTGTCATTTATTAACATAAAGATATATGTATTCCTATTTAATTGATGAAGTTCGTATTCCTTCCCTTCTATATTATCTAGTTATTTCTTTATTCCTTATAAATTTACAATAGTATATCAAAATTAATGAATGTTTCTTGTTTCAGTCCTAAATTAATTGAAGCTGTGCAATAAGAGGTTATGTAACAGTTATTTTCCGGAAGAATTTGATTTACGTGTTGTTTAGTTTATTGTTAATTTAAAATAAAGTCTATTATTTACGTCAAAGTGTGTTTTATTTGGGTCGCATTCCGTAAAAAGTAAATTTTATTAACATTTAGGTAGATGGTTTTGATTTTTAAAACACTTCAGTAAAGAGGCTGATAATTAAAAAGAAACATAGACTATACAATTAAAAGAAAAATAAAACTAACTGTACAGTAAAAAAGATTTACGGGGTCATATTATGTGTACTTAAACCAATAATTAAATACAAGTATTGTAAAAGTTATATAACGCGTTAAATAAGACTCCCGTGTTAGATACCACAAACAGTCCTTTACAAATGGTTAACTCTTTTGTATCAACTGCGACGATATTATCGAACACCTCTTATCTATATTTGGTTAACAAATTAAAAATATAAAAAAATTTTCTTTAATATTCCTTGCTAGATGAGTAATCATTATCAGATTTCTATTTAAGTAACTAATTAGTAAAATAGTTAACTCGGAATGATGTAACGCAAAAGGATGTTTGTTCATGCGAATCCTGCCAACGTTTATAAAAGGCGAAGTTAATTTTTCGCGAAATTCTACAATTCGCTGTGGATTAGACAACAAATATAGATATAAGAGCAAAATGAAGTGTGCAGTGAGTAACATTTTTGTGACAGGAATTTTCTCGCGTACTGCCCCTAATGGAGACAAATGTTAGGTTTTGCTTGATGGTTTTTAACCTTACAGGCATAACAGAGTTTCATATTATGCAGGCTTGTACAGTTTTATCACATACACGCTAGGCTTTGCCTGTAGGTTATGCATGAAATGTTAAAACCATAGTGCAAACCATAACGTGTATCGCTTCCATAAGGACTAAGGATCTTTTTTCAAAGTGACGTGAGTGAGAGTGACTCATTAACATAAGTGAGAAGAAAAATATAATATTATGCTCTGAAACGTAGTGACTATTGGTTATCTTTGGTGGTTATAATTGCTCTATATCTTTCACACTAAATTTACAAAGAAATAGGTACCCATTTATACCAAAATAAAACGTCCCTGAATGTTTAATATCAGATCAAGCTAAAAGTTTCCTTTTTTAATAATAGTAAAAAAAGACAGAATTAGAAGTTAAAATAAAAGTAGGAAGGGAAAATCACAAGTGACATTTTGTAATTTAAAATCCAAAAGGGGATGACGGGACGAACTTGACTCGTATCAAAAAAAAACTTGGACGACTGCAGCCCGAAACAAGAAATATTGGAAGAGGGGAATGCAGGCATTTGCCCAGCAGTGGGACACTACAGGCTCAAATTAAGTAAATAATGCCTAATTCACAAAACTCACTACAACAATACCTATGTTATCATGTATCCTATATATAATGCGATGACATGCAGGAAACTAGGAGAACAGTTTCACCCAAATACATGAATTATTTGAGAACATTATAAGATGTTAATATTATTGTTTCTTTCAGGTTGCCATAGTTCTAGCTCTCGTGGGCCTTTCACTGGCGAATCCAACGCCTTTGGGCTTAACCACACTAGGTAAATATTAATTTTCTTACTAAGTAAATATATCATTAAGAAGTTTCAAAGATTAATTTCAATCAAGACACAATTTAAGAATAAGACTTCCGGGTTTTGTTATTTAAATTGTTCAGTAAAGTCTTATGTTAAATTGTTAGTGTGTTATGGTTAAATAGTATAGATACAATCGGTCTAATTACAAAACTGGGTCTAAGTAAGTCAGGTTTATAAACCTGGACAAAATATTTTTTTGTCAAACCGTTCCGTTTAACGATACAATAAAAATAATTGCTTAATTAATCATCTAAATTGGTTATATTGTTAAAACGGAACGGTTTGACACACAATTATTTAGTCCAGGTTTAAACCTGACTTACATAGACCCTGTTTTGTATTATGACCGAATGAGATTGTCGTAGTCATTTTATGTACAAAAATCTCGATAGTAAAAAAGATTAAAAAAAAGTTCAATATTAAATAAAATACATTTTAAAGGATTTTAAACGCGGCTTATTATACATCATTTCACATTATTATTTAACCCGATGTTTCGAGCACTTTACAGCGAGCGTGGTCACGGGTGAACCGCTTTTAAAATTCTTTAAAAAGTATTTTATTTAATATGGAAAGTTCTCGCGTTAAAACAAACACAACAACTACTAACAAAAGTTCATTAAACTCTATGAAAATGTTGCTTCTCCGCGCGTCAAACTGACTCTCCTTCCGTTTTCAGTGAAGGGAAGCATGAAGAGATCGCCGCACCGTGGGCGGCTGCGTCCCCGAGCGTGACCGCGACCACTAACTCTCCGCTCTTCTGTCCACAGCGCACCAGACCGCAGCCCTCTCTCAACAGCTCCTCCGCGAAGGCGTGTCGGTCACCAAGGCCTACACTAACACTTACATAAAGCTATCCAATCAGCTGTATAGGCTACTCACTGGCCGAATCTAGACTTTCATTCTATGCCATTTTAAGTTGCCATTTCTCTTGCGTAGTTAAAATCGTTTAGCTATTTCTTTCCTGTAGTTGAGGTTTATTAAAGTTTTTATGGGCTGTTGCGTTGTTTTATTTTATGATGAGATCAGAAGAGGCCACATTATTAAAAAACTATGACCACAATCTTGAAATACTATAAAATACCTAAAATTTTGACGAAAGAACGTCATATATTGTGGCGTTTCGATGACGTCACAATTCCTAAACCACGATGTTGAAATTTTTTCGGCGACTAGCAAATATACCAGAAATCAGTATATCAGTCCAGAATCTGTAAAGGAAAGCAAGGAGAGATCGCCGCAGGTATATTCGATACCAGAAATCAGTATATCAGTCCAGAATCTGTAAAGGAAAGCAAGGAGAGATCGCCGCACCGTGGGCGGCTGCGTCCCCGAGCGTGACCGCGACCACTAACTCTCCGCTCTTCTGTCCACAGCGCACCAGACCGCAGCCCACTCCCAACAGCTCCTCCGCGAAGGCGTGTCGGTCACCAGGGCCTACACTAACGCCTACATTAAGCTATCCAATCAACTTTATAGGCTTCTTACTGGTCGAATCTAGGCTTTCATGCTAAGCCATTTTATGTTGCCATTTCTCTTGTATAGTTCAATCGTTTAGCTATTTCTTTCCTGTAATTGAGGTTTATTAAAGTTTTTATGGGCTGTTGCGTTGTTTTATTTTATGATCAGGCCACGAGAAGCCACATTATTACAAAACTATGACCACTGTGCAAGTTTAGAATAATAATAGTTTTGTATCGACAATTTTAAGCATTTTGAAATGCTAAGAATACTTTAAATTATTAACGATAGAACGTCACATAATGTGGCGTTCTGATGACGTCACAATTCCTAAACCACGATATTGAAATTTTTTTGCCGCTTAGCAAATATATCAGTGTATCAATCCAGAATCAGATAAAGGAGGCAAGGAGAGATCGCCGCACCGTGGGCGGCTGCGTCCCCGAGCGTGACCGCGACCACTAACTCTCCGCTCTTCTGTCCACAGCGCACCAGACCGCAGCCCTCTCCCAACAGCTCCTCCGCGAAGGCGTGTCGGTCACCAGGGCCTACACTAACGCCTACATAAAGCTATCCAATCAGCTGTATAGGCTACTTACTGGCCGACTCTAGGCTTCATTCTAAGCCAGAGTTCCCCAAAATTTTTTGTGTCGTAGACCCCTCTGATTTTCCGTGTTAAGTAGACCCCCTGTTTACCTGATATCATTGATTTCCTGTAAATCTCTAACTATAGTGAAGTTTAATGTTACAAACTTGAAGTAAAAATACATGTTTACTAATTCTTTTTCGCTGAACAGGGGGGGTCGATATGGATCACTTTGGGAATCAATGTTATAAGCCATTTTAGGTTACCATTTCTCTTGCGTAGTTCAATCGTTTAGCTATTTCTTTCCTGTAGAGGTTTATTAAAGTTTTTATGGGCTGTTGCGTTGTTTTATTTTATGTTTAGACCGAGAGAAATTTATTAGTATTGCTATGCCCCGCGGTATCACCCGTTGGATCAAAATCCATTCTTAACGGGTGCCTACGTCATAATATCTACCTGACGCCAAATTTCAGCCCGATCCGTCTAGCAGTTTGGACTGTACGTTGATCACTATGTCAGCCAGTCAGTCAGTAAGTCAGCTTTGAGTTTTATATATTATATAGATTTTAGTCATGATTAGGAATTTTAACAAAATTCTACCTTGTTCTAATCCGACCGTTTCAAACAAATTGCATACCACAATAAGGTAAGAAATTATCTATTTTACATTTTCCTGAAAAAAAAAAATACACGCAACTTACTAAATATTTTGTTTCTTAACTCTCCAACTTTGTATATTGTTACTATTTTGAAATTAAAGGTTTCCCAATGCTATAACGTTAGTATAGAAAATGGACGTAAATACGAAAATGGCTGTATTAATAATTTCGTTATTTGAAATGTTCTTTATATTTGCTGTATGCGAAGTAAATACTGATACAGATTCCAATGATAGTAAGTATTTTGTTCTATTATCATATTGACATAGACCGCTGAAAAATAAAGGTAAAATTAACCTTAAAAAATATTTTTTCTGCAGCAGAACTACCAAAATCCTATACCTACAAAATTTGTGCAATCCTACTTATATTATAAATGCGAAAGTTTGTGAGAATGTATGTTTGTTTCTCTTTTAAAAACTACTGAACCGATTATGATGAAACTTGATAGGTATATATATAGATAAGGGTTCAGCATTACATACAGGCTAGTTTAATCCCGGAGGGATAGCTAGTTTAATCCAGGAGTTACGCCGGTGAAGCCGCGGGTCGCGACCAGTTAATAATATTGCAGAATTTTAAACTGTGTATCATTAACACAGTTTAAAATTCTGCACAATTAAATATCTATGCACGTTCTATCGTATATGTTACATAATTAACATCCTGACTGCAGCAATCAAATAGAAACTGACTTTGAAGATAATTTTCAATTCCCTATGTTAATTTAGAGTGAAGCAATAATATAATTTTAATTAATAAGCCACATCATTTTTGGTCTAAGTATTTTCGACTATAGGTCTCAGGTTCGATTACCGGCTGATGCCAACTATTTCATGATTTCTTTTATAAAAAATTCCAGTTACAAGTCTCAGGACAATCCCATCCCAGGAACTATCCGGATTATAAAAAACTCGTCCACAAACTTACCTAATAGAAATAGAAATGCTTAATTTACCACTACTAATGGCAAAAACAAAAAGTCAGCGTTATAATACGTCAAGAACTCTGTCTGTTTCGATTCCATGCCAAAACTACTGGGCCTACTCTAATAAAATTTAGTACAGGGATAGAGCTGACCTAGAACTTAGGTTACTTACCCCTTATCGCGGCAAAAATGGTTATTTATATGATGAGATTTCAAAACTACTATTAATTAATATTTTTTTCAGTGGAAAACGAGCGTATACTTCGTAAGAGCTTGCACCATAGAGAATGGCAGTACGAAGGGCTACCCATCGAGTTCCCGTCTAGAAGGTCTTTGGTTAACAAGACCAAAGACAAACCAAAGGAAAAGAGGACCAGTAAGTATTATTCACCTAACTAGATGTATTTATGTCATCCCAGTGAGTTGTTTCATTTATATTTAGGCATGAATATACCTACTCTACACGGACGGGCACACAAACTAAAAAAAATTGATAATTGCACAGTAATATATCTACAAAACTGACTGACTGACTGACTGAAAGTAACTCGACACCCTGGTTTACCATAGAAAGGAGAACACTGTTGCTTTCTCCGCACCACTGCGCACCCCTCTGACCTAGGAATGGACATATAAAGCTTGGGAAACCATGCCCTAAATCATAAAGGAACGCTCTTAGTCTGACCCTGATCTGATTAATAGCCCTTAAATCCAAGTTGAAACTGATATTATGGCTTAAATTCGTTAAAGTCGACCAGAAAGTTTGAGAGCCTTAATTGTTGATAGACTTGAATCAATTTAATTCTGGAGATAAAGTACAATGATCAAACTTGTAATTACAGAAATAAACCTCACTATTCACTTTTTTAGCCACCAAAAAGACCACCCCACTAGACCGGCGCTACCGCAGGATCTACAACGCGGACGAGGTAGCATCCATCGAGGACTATCCGTTCCTCGCCGCCCTGCTGGTGAACCGCCAGCTGTGGTGCGGCGCTGTGATCGTCGACTCGGACAAGGTGTTGACTGCGGCCCACTGCCTCCAACTGTGAGTGACCCTGACGCTATAGAATACAGAACTATCCCTTTCACGTCGGTTTGATGGTGATCCAAGCATGCATCTAGGACACAAAACTATCGGCGCCTAACTAACTAGAGGATCGCTCTAAGCTAGAACTCGCATTATTTGTAAATCAAGATCTTTCATTTTATATCACACTCAGGTATGTTCATATAAACTCACCTCTTTTACCCCCACTATCTTTGTTACCCCTACTAATTTTTTACTCACTGGACTATCTCGACCTCGCTTTGCTTGGTTAATTACTTAAAGGAACATCTAATAAACACCATTTCAATAAAAACTTTTCCGTCTCCAGGCAGTACAACAACCGATTCTTCCGCGAGTACGTCAAGATGCTATCCATCCGCGTAGGTTCATCCAACGCATCATCAGGGGGGGAAGTGTACCACGTCTCCGAGATTTTCTTCCACCCCAACTATAAGCCTAACACGTTGGAATTCAACTTCGCGGTCGTGAAACTGGATAGAAATATAACGTATGATAGACTGGATACAAGAGTGGGCAAGATTGAGTATGAAGCGGATAAATTGGTGCCCACTGACGCTATGATCACATTTCTAGGATGGGGTTCTGTCTTGGTATGTTTTATAATAGTTCTAAGGAATCCTCTACTAGAAACTCAGCGTAAATACGTGGCAACATATGTTCATGCAAGATTTTTATCTTAAAGGTTTTGGATTTATGTGTTTTAGGGTGTCGGTGGTTTGGGCGGTCAAGTTCTTCTACAGAAGTTAGAACTGCCGATTTATGATATAGCAGACTGCCAGGAAGTTTATGGAAGGTAATTTGTAATCGTAACTAACAAATTAAAATATGTAAAATTATTTTACTTGAGTTTAGCGATCGTATTGTGGATATAAAACGAAAGTTATATTATGGTTATTTATAAACATCTTACTTTTTATAATAATTGTTAATAAATATTTTCATTTACGCAGAGATTTGGTACACTCACGGACAAACTTTTGTGCGGGATACATCACTAAGGCTAAAAATGTTTGCAACGTAAGTTTTTAGTCTCAGAATAGAATACAATATAATATAATAGAAGAACAACTTATTATTTTAACGGTGTAAGTAATGTATTTACATAAGAAACTATTTTTTGATGTAAGTAATCGACTACATATCTCAAAAAATTTAATAGTGGGCATACCAACACGTGAAAATTTACAATTTGCTGATATAATTATTCGATATTTTTTGATAATAGCATGATGCGGGTGGCCCAGCGCTCTTAGACGGCGTATTGGTGGGCATTCTATCATTTTCTGCAAAGCGTTGCGACCTCCCCGACCAGCCTGCTGTGTTCTCCTCGGTTGGAGCAGTTGCCTCTTGGCTCGACACTCTTGGGGAACAAACTGTTAAACTTATGTAAGTGAAACAATGTTTGAAGCATTTATAGATGATGTTTTCCATTGAAAGATGATTTTATACCTTACCTTACATTAGAAGAATATTGTACACCGAGTCAGTTGTTGATTAATTCAGCTTATCTATTGTTTAATAAGTAGTCACTACGCGCAAATTAAAGCAATGAACAAATTAATATTCAGCAATTTAATGTGAGTAATATGATTCGAAATATTAGATCACAAATCTATGCATAACATACAAATAAATAAAAATTGTCTCTAGTTTCGACTACTACATTTATTTAAAAACGTTATCTTTATAATTATGGCAACATATACTTTCATAAATGCTTTTTTCAGGAATACTGAGCTCAAATACCCAGACTGGACCAACAAACAGGAATAAAACACGAATGGTACATTAATAATATATTTCCTCTAATACTGTACACATCGCAATCATTTAGACTACTTTGTAACAAGAAATAAATAAAAACATTCCAAAGTTATTTTAAATATATATTTCTATTCAACATACAACATTGAATAACATACAATTTTAATAAGTTAATCTGTTCTTCATCGGTCTTCCAATACTTGTATTTCATATGGAATGATATCGAGCTGATTTATATAATAAAGTTAAAATTCAGTGATTAAACATTAACATGGCAACACCAAGCTATGTATGTACAGCGAATGGCTGTCAAAGTTGACGTTGACGTTTACGCGTGTCTAATTGGCGCCAAACGGCTACAGATTACAAATAACAATTAAGAACTATGAATAGTGCGCTCGCATCGGCGATTGATTTAGGCGAAGGGTATTTTCGCTTAATCTAAGCGGTAGTTCATGTGGAGTTCGGGCTTGATGTCGTACACCAGCTGAAGGATGTCTTGGATCACCTGAAATGGAAATATACATTAATAATGGCGTCATGCATCTAACAATATCTTTGTATCTATTCCTAACAATATCAATAGTACAAATCTATTAATCAGCTACCCCTCATCACAATTTTTAATTTTCACATTCAACAACAGACAACATTTAACAACAGAAAACATTTAAATTTCATTTTTAAACTAAAGTTCAAATATATCATCTGCAAGACCTTTGGCTGGGCAGAATGGTTAGAAAAAAAATAAAGTAGAGTTTTCAACTTAAAATATTCAACAACATTTATATGGCAAATATCTCTCAGCACAGCTTGGGCTAATCACCACTTGCCCCTGATGAAAGGTCCATAAAGGTGATATTAGTGGCCCACACTCCAAAAGCACTACCTTTGAAGAGATTTCCCAAAATCAGGGGCAAATCTTTGTGAAATCTTACCGCTTCCTGTTGGGCCTGGACCATTTTGTTCATCTCCTCAATCTTGACTTTGGTCTCAGCTTCGATCTTGGCGGCAACACCTTCCCGTGTGCCCATGTGCTGTAAAATAAAAATATCTTTTATCATTGTATAATAAAAATTATGTTTTATTATAATGCTTTTTTTAACAATCAGTTAGTATTGTGTGTAACCAGGCATAATTTAGTATTATACTAAAAAAAAGTACCTATGTTGTAATAGATTTAATTTATAACAAAAAATTGATAAAACACACTCTCAACAAATAATATATGATAAAAATTCATAATTAAATATGAGAAAATGTAATAAAATACAAGGAAACAAAATAAGAATATACATCAATGTGAAGTATTGATAGTTTCCAAATAAGTCAGAACAATATTTTCCTAAATACCCACATTTATCTCAAATAGAATAATCTACATTGGCAAAAATCTAATTTATCATCTTGAATTCTCAAGGTTCTGATTTAGATAAAGATAGAAGAATACTGTCTGAGCCTTCAAATATTAATCTATACAAAAGATTTTCTATAAATCAAAATAAGAATTATCTTGATTATGGTTATTTTTTATAGATTTGAATGTATAACTATAATTTTCTGAACATCAGCAACATACAGTATTTATTGAAACTTTGCTTTAAAATATGCTAACTTTGAAATTCCAAAGATTTATTGATAGTGAGTAAATATCTATTATTTTATTAAATTTATATTTACAATTTGTTCAATGCATCCTTTGATGTCCAAATATAAATTAACTAGCTGCTAAAATATAATTAACCAGGGCTTCGCTCCCATGGGAATATCGGGATGATATATAACCTATAGCCTTCCTCGATAAATGGGCTATCTAACACTTAAAGAATTTTTCAAATCGGACCAATAGTTTCTGAGATTAGCGCATTCAAACAAACAAACTCTTCAGCTTTATAATATTAGTATAGATTTGATTTATATTTTTGAGTTCTTAACATTCTCAAATTTTAGAGAGAATGTTTATATTAGTGTGTATAATAACATTGATTAATGCAGAGGTTAACGCAGCCCACTTCACCTATGAATACATAAATAACATAAAACAAGTGTACCTTAGCCTCAAACTCTTTGAACTGCCTCTCGCGCTCCTGTCTGTACTTTTCAACCTCATCCTGGGCCTCTTCCTTGGCCTGCTTTAGGCGTTTTGCTTTTCCTGTAAAATAAGAGATTATGATAAATAAAACCATACAAAATTCTTGTCTCTGGAGCCGATTTTTTTGCAAATATAGCAGTCAGATGATGTACATTTGATAATAATGTCCTACTAATATTGTAATAGCTAAAAATTGTGAGGATGAATATATGTTTATTACTCTTTCACGCAAAAACTATGTGAACCAATTTAAAAAAACTTAGTATACATATAGGCAAGCATCTAGAAGACTGCTTTAAATCCCATAATTCACATGGTATCAGAAGTTATGTGGACAAAAGCCTGGGTCAGGGCTAGTAGATCATATGTGGTAAAGATGTTCCAATAAATTTTGATACATATGCAATGTGAATGTGTAATATTAATGTTCATTATCTGTTTTCACTGACACACTGTGTTTGGAATAAACTTTCTTTCTTTATAATATAAATGTAGTAAAGAAAATTTTATTACTATTAGCTTTTCCAATGAATTTATAAGGGATTTTTAGCCGGAATAGTTATTAAATTTAGTAGTATAGGAAATACATATACCCCAAAAATTTTAGTAACATCTATTAAAGTGACCTTTATTTTTCTTGATGTAATATTGCAAGTTATTAATCCTTCTCTATTGTAGAGAAAAACAAGATTACGACTTGACATGTCCTTGTAACAATAATTTGAACATTGGGAACAAGAATTTAATTCTTTTTATATTTGATCAATTCTTTTTACTTTGTAGAATAAGTAATTTCAAAAGCCTGAAGTTATAACAACAAGAAATAAGACATAATGCTATCATGTAAAATATTCATTTACCAATTTTGAAATTTCTAATAAGAGTTCTACACTGTTTTACTTGCTTTTTTTCATAAAATGATAACAACTACGCCAGCAGATAGAATTCCACGAAGACACCTGCTTCAGACTCTAATCAAGATTTGTTCTTTGTTACATAAAAAATAATGGAAAGTTTTAGTATGATAACATTATGATTTTATTATATAAATAGAATGCATAATAAAAATCTGCCCAGGAAACAATTGTTTCAATAAGGTGTGGTAAATCTTCCGTAGGTATTTTCTTTTTCAAATCTAAATTATCTTTGTAAATTATTTAAATAATTTATATCCAATAAAGTTGTTAACAACATTTAAAATGGTATTTTAATCCTTACAAATATGAAGAACGTATTTAGCTAAAGTAAAGATTGTTATCTTCTACATACACCCAAGATCATGTGATGGCAGTTTTATTAAATTCTCAATGTAATATATAGATTATTTCCTATATGCAGTAGTTATTTTCTTGAAAAAGCTTAAAAGACATGATCAATTTTATGTATTACATTTACAAGGACAGTCAACCTTCTTAGAACACCATTAATCTTTAGGGATTCTCACAAATTACAATCGAATTAGAACGCAATAAAAATTATACGTACGCTTTCTCGCCTCTGACACTTTCTCTGCGGCGCGCTTTTCAGCAGCCAACAATTGTTGGATCCCCTGGGTTTGACTCGCCATTTCAGATGATTTACACAAAAACTATGTTGAGACAAACGAGACCAAGGCGCAAATCAATAGCAGAAGGAAAGGTGACGATACCGAGTCATATGATTATTTTAGTTCCATTATGTTGTCACGATTGGCGCTGTCATCGGCTCGTGCACCGCTGTTTTTGCGTAAATTGAAACGAATTTATTGAACGATTAACGTTTTTTTAATATTTTAAGTCATATTAATAGTATGAAAATAAAAGTAATTTTATAAATATCATTAGTTCAATACTTTTGATGCATAGAATATTTTATGAATTTATGTGTTTTTATCTTTTTAATTTTGTATGTTGCGTGTAATGCAAAACAATTTTAAGTGTTGACAGTAAACTTAATTACGTAGTATCTATTGTCAATAATAGATGGCGATAGTGACTTGACGTCTGCTTAATTTATATTTTTTTATAATTAGCATAAAATTAAAAATATATATAAATTTAAAATAAAACAAATATTAAATAAATTAAATATTATATAAAAAATCATAATGAAAAAACGGTCATAATGTAGTTGTCAAAACATACATCCGGTCCATGGCTAAACAGCTCCAAGCCTTTGCCTGACCTTAATTAATAAATGTACATAAATGAACATCCGTGCACTTAAATATAAATAATGGACAATGGTCCATTTATTTCTCTTTGAGTTAGCCAATGACGTTATTGTTCAACAAATAATTATAACATTACTTGGATATCGGATAAGATACAAGATTAAAATACTTAATATCTATACATATAATAAAACAGTAACCGAACCATTTCTGTACATTGAATATTTTTCAAAAAGAGTAATTGGTATGCAATATGTATGTTCTATAGATACCAAAACCATGGTTAAA
>LQNK01003213.1:61900-83525 GCA_001586405.1 Phoebis sennae
TCTAAATACAATACTTAATTTTCTTCGTTGTTTTACCTTTTCACGATTACAAAATCAATTTTTGTCAAAGGAATAAAACATTTAATCCAAATTCAAGCGCTGGGTTTGTCAGTCATGAATTGTTTTTGCAGGCTTTTCCATTTTCAGCTTAAAGACAAGCGATGAGTGGGTTGTACGGATGCCTGTATTCCAACTCTCTAGGTGTTCAAAACTATTAATTTCTTGAGTATCTAATAAAAACAAAATCAATATTTATTTTCATATTATTGGTTTTTATATCTTAGTTTTTGTCACATATAATTTTATGTGCATAGCGAAGTAGGTACTGACTACTGAGTAAAGATCATTTGAAGTTTAAAATCGCATTAAATAAGAATCAAAAGCGGTATGAAAAACCTACGTCAATTCTTCGTTTCAATTTGTAAAAGTTTAAACTACAAATTTAAATAACATTGTTCATAATATATATAGTCTTGTGTAGTTCGCGAACGAACTAGTTCAAAAGAGCAGTTCCCACAAGTGAACTACGGGAACTAGATCCCATATTTTCTGATCCGCAGTTCGTTAGTTCGTGACTGAACTGGACTGGCGTTGAATCTGAAGATCGTCAAATCAACCGAACTAATGTTGTTTCGCTCATGGTTGGGCTAAACGCTATTTGCTTCTCGCTCATGCAAATGCATACATTCTTTCCATTCGCGCCAAAAATTTTCAAACGGCAAAAACTACAAAAGTTTCATAGTGTATTCATTTATTTAAGATTGTTATATGTTAATATGTAATTCATGTTTGTAATGTAAAATATTAAAGTTAAAATAACGATTTTAGTTAAATTATCTATAAATTTTTGTAATATATTTTAATTATAGTTTATTTATGGAGTAATATACTTCAAGACGAACGATACTGATCTTTAATCACTACCTAACCAATAAGCCTTTTTAATTACATTAATTACATATTTAACCAATATGAATTTATATAAGTGTTCAAAATAAATCATGTCGAGACGTGCGAACGAACTGCCTCAAAAATCAAAATAATTCAATTCAATATAATTGATGAACATATGGCAGATCGTTCGCTAAAATCGATCGATCGATCTATGAAAGACCAAGAACTGGGAGCACGAACTAACGAACTAGAAGAGCGAACTAGTTCATTTAGGAGCAATGAACTATACTGATCGATCTCAGTTGCGAACTATTACGCCCAAGACTAGTTCATATATTTTTTAAACTACAGTGTCAACAGTGACGATTTTCATATGAAAGTTAATATCCCTTCATAATTTGTTATTTGCGTGGAGGGTTTAATGTATAAAGAAAATTAAATAAGTATTATATAATTAAATAATCTTTTTTTTTCTAAATTATTTTTATCTCTGTCTAAGCCTGGAAGAGATGACTATAGAATATAAGGCCGTCATTTGTGCATATTCATATTCTAATATGTATATAATTTAAATCAGTATTTGTGCTTATATGTATATTTTTGTTCGATGTCTATACTAATATTGTATTAATAGTTACAATGAATAGGCTCCGAAAATACCGATTTAGATGAAATTTTGTACTATAGAGATTATTTGAAACCCCAGGAATGAGATAGGAATGATAGGATAGTTTAATCCCGAAAATCCTTCGGGAATGGGATATATTATTATATACGCGTGAAACCGCGGAGCTCCGCTGGTGTAAAATATAAAGAGGGATTTTTTTATAGAATGTTTTAAAATCAAATTTATTAAAATATTACGTTATATTACCTAAACCACTGTAGTATTATTTTTATATATCAATGAACTTTAAAGTTTAAAGTTTTAATTTAAATTTAAATAGGTAGGTGCTAGGCACCTACACATTTTGTAATATATACATATTATCAATTATTATTTAACGATTCAATGCATGAGGCAGTTAATAAAAAAGAAAGATCCATACTATCTTTGATCAAAACTACTTTCCTTTTCATATCAAAAACAACGACATCAAATTTATGACATAGTGGGGATCGTCACTGATTTTGCATCTCTATCCATTCATATCAAAAATATGAAAGAAAAGATGGAATATATTCTTTAGTTAAGTTCAACAAATGACTTTATATCCAACACTACAATACATTGAAGTTTAACAACAACAAATAAGAGGATGCCGCAAGTAAATGCAGCAATGTACGTTTAACAAAATAAATAGTAGTGCAGCGTACTACCATACTACGTGTTCTATTCTTGGTCGATTTGCGTCACGTCACAGTTTCTTTATCATTTCGGTGGCAAACTTAATGTAGTATGGCCGTCGTCTGGAAGTATTCACAGTTTTACTTCCACAAAGAATACGCGATAAACATTGCACAGAGCGAATTAAGAAAAACTTTTTTGAATAAATTCTTTACGCGTGTGAGATAAACAGTATAAGAAGTGTTTATTAGTTGATACATAATAACGTTCGACCTTATTTTCGTTTTCGGTTTTCACCAAGATTTAACAAAATGTGGTTAGTTAGCCAGCCGAATTCTGTGATTTTGGAAGTTAAGGTGGATAACAATGCTATTGGACAGCAATTATTGGAAAGGGTAAGCGATTTTATTTAATTATTTACTTTAATTTCGTTCAATTATTAACATTTAAATAAGTTCCATTTATATACATTGTAAAGCAATATGGTACATTCATCTTCCAGGCATTTGACTGTATCAAATAAAAAAAAAATAATGATAAAAACAACTTTTTATGATCCACGTTTTTGTGTTATTTCAATGAATTATCCAGGTGTCTTATATCAATGAATGCAAATATGAATGACAACGTGTCCGAAGTGTAATTCAATAGTTCTTCAATACGTTCGATAGCTAATAATTATAGTAAAAATAGAAAACGTAACTAGTGATTGTAACGTCAGTTTACCTTGTGGACTTTGGACTCGGCATTGTTGAGTGTTCACTACACGCTTACCTTCACTGTTACGACGAATAACTCGAAAATGTACGTTTTATCGATATACAGAAGCGATTTTAACACAATGTATACGTATCTATAGTTATAAAATGCTTTAAATTTCAGTATATGGACAAAAACACGGTACCATATGTAAGCTAACTACTGTAAAACTAATTATGACATAGTTTAAATTTAGATGAGGTTCATTTATATGAGACTAAAGTGATATATTTAATGAATGATGTCGTTATAAAACTATTGTTAATATTGTTTTTACCGCTTCTAACACATTGTTTCAGCTCTTAATACATACAAACATCTGTATCAAATCTATACAATTTTCATTTGTTTTCGGCGCCAAAATACTTTAATTTAATATTTCAATTGGAAGCCCAATGCGACTTGGCAACTCTCCAGCAATATAAATCGGGGACATAGAATTTTAAGTACTTTATTTCTATTTTTACAAATGATCGTGTCCTTAATTTTTTAATCTCGCCCGCATTTCGTAGTTCATTCGTATTAACACGGAAAGATATGCGTTTAAAGTTCAAACTTAGCGGATGCAAAAAAAGTCTACGGAAATCGTTTACAAAGGAAACTCGCTTTTTCTTGTAATGAATCTGAGTCATGAACATGTACAGTATTATAAAGATGCATCTTTATTCATATAGGAAGTCTTGCATAATATTTAAAGCCGTTACATTGTAACCTGTGGATAATTATTTAATATGCCATGCTGTTTGATAACGTCGATACTCTTGTCTTATTTGTAATTTCGTTCACAGCTTGTTTACAAGCGATGATGTAAGCTAAAAATGCATTGAGTGAGATACAAATATTTGTAATCTCAAGCTTTATTTCCTTATTTTGTTTTTATTTATTGAGGCTTATTATAATTCATTAAGATTAAGCTAACAATAATTAGAGAAAAATAGACGCGTCAATTATGCTGTCCACAGATTATATAAATTACAATTTACAATCAAACTAGGTCTTAAAGCCGTGAATAGACAACTTTATATCGAACATGCAACGAAGTGATTTTGAATAAAGAACACGGCGAGATAATGATCGCGATCACGCACCGCTCACGTGTGCGCCGCATGGCGGGTTCAGCTGGTGGACTTTGTACCCGAACAATCACCGGTGTGACGCTTCTAGGTTGAGTATACATAGTTGCAGTAACGTCCTTAGCAACGTCTTATTCAAACATCTGAACATTCCAAATTCAAAGACTTATGTGTGTTTACTAAAGGAAGTACTATTATAACATATTTTGAAGATACTCAATATGTACATATATAAAATTTGTTCCAAGTCGAAATCGCAAATTGTAATGCTATTAAAAACTAAAGTTTTACTAAATTTATATGGTTTTAAGTTGCCCTTTATAGTATAAAGATTTACAGTTTATTATTATTTATGATAAATTATACATAATAATGTGTAAATTAATTAGCTAATGTGTTTGCCCAGACGGTTTTTTGATTGAATCGCATAAAAAAGTCTAACGATTAATATTGTACTTGATATAAGTATAAACTTTTGTATATACTAGCTGTTTCGCACGGCTTCGCTCCCGTAGCATAATGTTATATGCCTTATTCTGATGAGGGATAATGTAGGTTTCCAATGATAAAATAATTTTTCAAATTGGTCCAGTATTTACGAAGCCCATACAATTCAAACAAACAAACAAAGAATCTAAACTTTCCTCTTTATAGTTTTTTTTATTACTTTTGTTCATTCAGTTTCTGCTGCATTTTCATTGTCACTTCTCATATTAAATGATTATTTAAATTAAAATATAGCTTTTAAAGTGAGTCACGTGACATGGAAGGTTTAATTAGAGAACTTCTTTTGAACAATTAATTTCAAAATTACTGAAGTACTTAATTAATAAAAAAGAAGATAATGAGTAATGCAGTGTCGAAAGTAGGTATTTCGCAATAAATATGCGTATGTGACTTATTTTTGTTTATCTATAATTTATTCAGTCATTATTTTGAAAACATGCATTTTATAGCAAAAAGGAACTAGGTTGCTTTCTTGGCGATTTTAATTTATTTCGCAATTTGTTTATTCGTTATCAAAGAGCTGATTCAACTATTTAATTTGTATGATATAAGCTATATTTAATATTAAAGTAAAAACAATGCAACTTATAATTCGCAAATGCAGTTTTTGAAGCTGAAACTATAATATCATGGAATTATATTTTATCTACATTTGAATAGATATGATCTTTTCTAATTTTAAATCATTCTATTTTTAAAAGATTATATATTATAATTTTAAAAAGTATTTTAAACTATAGCGTCTACCCGCGGCTTCGCTTGCATTTATTTCGGGATCTATAGATCAATAAAAATCTTATATATGCGGCGTTTGTTTGTCAATAATTTCTACTTTCACATTTACATAAGTAGGATTCAAATGCTTCATATAGGTTTGTTTAAATAAAAATCTAGGCTAGTTCAATTAGATTGGTCTGAGCACTGAGTAATTGGGCCTAGCGGCTTGAACTTTCAAACTCGACTTTGGACCGTGACGTAATTGACTGTGCGGATGGCAAATGGCGATATTTTACAATTAACTATCATTTTTTTGACGCTCCAATTTGGTTGTTTTTGCTCTTGTTTCGCTTTTGACGAATGTGTTTACAAACATAATTAAATGTGTGTCCACGTTATGAATAATTTCTAACTAAATTTTCTACAAAAAACGTAGTAATAAACTAATAACTTTTCCTTTTACAAGAAATTTAATGGAAGGCTTGAGCAAAAAAAGAAACATTCATCTTATCGTTTATTTCTAAACAGCTGGTCCCCGCTGCTTAGCTCCCGAAACATAATATAAAGCCTTCATCGTAAAGGTCTATCTAACAAAAGAAGTTTGTTTCAAATCCGATCAGTAGTTCTTGAGATTATGATAGTAATAATAATGTTATTACGACCTCTAGCCTAACAGAATGTCGTTTAGTAATCGTATAACCTAATAACCTAAGTCCTAAGTAAGTTATACATTTAGTAAGGCTTCAAGTACTAAGTCGATATAATAATTCAAGTACTAAGTCGTAACATTTAACTAAGTTTATGTTAACAGAAATAAATGCTAAAATATGTGACCTTTAGCGTATGTAATGTGAAGAGATGGCAATTTTTAAATTTGGTAGGGACATTGCTTTTTTTCTTTTTTTTTATCGTTTTTTGTAGCACGAAGCTAGCTTTTTAAGAGATATACTATACAACTAAAGAATTTTATACACTTTACGTAGTTTACCAATTCATTGTTTAGCTTCCAACAAAAATAATGTTATTCAAAATGTAATTAAAAGAACTGTGTATTAAACTTTATCTTACACTTAAACAAGAATTAAAGTTAATTAGAAAAAAATGCTGTGTCATGTTCATTTAGTCACATTTATAAAACTGGACTTTGAACCGTTGATATAGTACTTCGTCATAGGTAAGGCCAATGTTTCGTAATATTTCTGTATACTGTGGTTTTACGCAATTCTCATATACATAGAAATGTGTATGGTCTTGGTAAGATAATGTAGTTGTTCCGTGAAAGATTTTTCAGTACTTATAGGTGAAGTTGTTTTTGACTCAATCTATCACTTAACTATAGAATTTTATCTTTTTGTAAAATTAATATACATCACTTTTTTGACCTAGTAATTAAGCATTGAAAAATATACTTTTATTCCCTAATGTAGCTCAATAAGCTCTATGTCTCTAATTCTCTATGTACTGGACTTATCAATTCGTCAAAAAAATATGAAAGTCTACATATTTAAAGACTTAAAGGTATATTTCTTGTAAAATATCTCACGTTGTTCTAAGGACTGACTAAACTTAAAAAAACTATGTATGATTCACATTCGTATAATTAAAAAATAATAAATTACATACATTCCGTCACTCGACAGTGACAAGTACAATGTACAATATATCTACCGTTTATAAACAGCTATTCGTTGGAATCGAACTTTGGACCGACATGGTGTTACGTGGGGTGACGTCACGTGGTAATACCAAGGAATATTTAAGTAGTTGTTACGTGTAATAGCTGTAATATCGTGTAATTTATAGTAAAAGATTATGATTAAATTGTATATTAAAAGGTACTAGGTATATTTGAATTGATTTCGTAAAATCAGGTTTCTTTTACAAAAAATAATAAAAAGACCTATTTTTAATTTATATTTTATGCAATCTTTTAAAATTAATAATATTTCTATTGGTTAAAACAATTAACATTTCTTTGAAAAAAAACCGTGGAAGCCAAATCCAAGTTTTTGGTATCTATTTTTAAGTATAATTCAAAGAAAATATTTAAGTTAAATATTAGTTAAAGTGTGCAATTACACCGAAATGGAGTCTTAATTAAGATAAATTTGAATGATATTAACATTTAAGATGAACGCGAACGTGACCATCTTTACTGTCTGCTGCCAAGTATCTTTTGAAACAATATCGTATATAATTCATACAAGATTATAATGTGCAAATATAGTGGATACTAATACACAGATTTAGCCATAAATATTCTCTATAAAAATGTATGTGCTTGACCATTTGTCTCACAATGAATTGATTTGGTTGAAATTCGACACAGGTAGACCGTAAATATAATACATATTCCGATATGCTATACCTACTCTTTTATTATTTATTCTATTATATATAGAAAAAATATTGCGGTCGAAAATATATTTGTGTGTATCGATATTTTTCACAGAACTATAACGGATTTGATTTAAAAGGCATTCAACACACAGATAGACTTGAATGTAATACCCCTATGGATAACAATTGCCGGTCTAAATATATAAACTTCTGTATAGTAAGTACATAAATAATGAATTTAAAGTAATTTAGTGTATCAGAAGTAATACGTGACGGAGAACACGGCTGGCGGATCCTTGACTCCGTTGCATCAATTTCCAGGAACCTTCGTATCTGTACGATAATTTTGTTCTGTTTACCGATTTTGAAAAATAATGAAGGTGATGTTTACTAATGATGAGTTTTTGTTGAGGTCTCAATTTCAATATGAAGTGCAAGCAATTAAATTAAATATGAAATATTCCATTCTATAAGAAGTGACAAAGACAAAGCTAATGAAAATGAATGTGTAAAAATATATTACGATTATTCTGTTCTGTGATTCCATTTTGTGGTTGCTCTAATATATTGTGGTCCTTACACTGCAATGATCCTCAAATTTACTCATAACACGACGGGTTACAAACATGTGACTCATTCCTACCCGTAGGTGTCGTAATAGGAGAGAGTGGGTAATTCTGCTGCAGAATATCTTCAGCAATAAAAGAGTGAGAGCCGAGCATTGCACGATTAAGCCAAGCTCGCACCGGTGCAAGTACCATCGCCCCAGCAGAAGATCGGCGTAAAGCAGTATAAAAGGAGAAGAGATATAGAGCAGATTGAATAATAAAGGGTTGTAAATAAAAACTGACCTCTTTAATAAATTACATTACGCAATAAGAGCAAAAAGTTCATTATCACTTGTTTGCATCATACGAAAAGTTCCACAAAAAACAATATAAGATAATAATCGTTCTCATGAGTTCGAAAATGTATGAGAGGATCAACATTGAACTCGGGTTCACGTTGATAAGATACTGCGGTCATTGTGTGCCACTGGTGTTCAATTATTTACATGTTTCATGTGTGAAAGGCATAGTTTTATAAGAGGGCAAAAGCCAATATTTAATTTTATTCAATAAAACAAGAAAAATGCCGCTAACTCACAAAAATCTATTATTATTATCATTTATTTATTTTTTATTTATAACATTTAAAAAAAAATAAGAAAAATCAGAGATAAAAAAAAGTTTTCATGTACTTTTGAATTTTTAGAAAATATTTATCTTCAAAAGGCTCTTCGAAGTCCATATTTGGACATTGTTAGGACTGGATGTTATCTGAATGGAAACATACTACCTAACATTAAACAAACAATTTGAACACGTTATTAAATATTAATAATTATCATCGTAGCAACCGATAACGGTATCAGGGCACCGCGGTCATGGGTGCCCTATCAAATAATCGTACAAATTATTTTATTGCTATTGAATTAACACGCCAAGGCTTGGGAGAGACTGTATCAGACAATGTCTTATGTACAGTTATGGGTCAATGAAATTTACGTCATTGATAACAATTTCAGTTATACTTTTCCTGAAGAGTTTCTAAAAATATTAAATTATCAACGTCTGTCTTTAAAATTTATTCAGTATACTACCAAACGAAAAAAATTAAATCTTTGTTAGTGGCGCTGTAATGAGATTTATCTCTTAAATTAAACAAAACAAATATTAATGTTGAAGTTTTTATACAAGATTATAAAAACTACGAGAAAAAAGAAATTTCTCGTACATACAAATTAAATTAAACACGTTAAACATAAGTCTTTTGTTTTGAAATGAATTATGTATTTTTATATTAGTACTTTAAAGTACCATTATACACTTTAGAAATTTGAAGGTAGACAAATTAACATAAGAAAGAATAAACAGTATCAAGTCTAACTTATAACATAAACCATACAAACATCTTTCTTAATTTTTTAAAATATGTATCCTATTAATGACTATCCCTCTACTAAAAGTATTAAACAATACTTTTACCAACTACCCTCATTCTACAAATAAAAACAAAATTCTGTACTGTTTTCTTGTGCAATTGTTAACGGCAGACGAATCCACAGTACATAGTTAGTCTGATAAGACAAAGATATCAAAGATAACTCTATCACATGACGCAAACCCGGATCCGCTTGGACTTTGAATTGTAATCCGTTTTATAGCTTAATGAGCCCTTTGAACAATAAATTATCTGTCAAACTTGATATGAATACAAATACCTTGTGGAAAGTTGCTACTGCTGACACATGAATATTAATATTTTAAACAAAAGGTAGTGTTTAAGTGATGAGGTAATCATTGTTTATAAATAATTACAATTTGGTTTAAATTGAAAAGGTCCTCGTTTTGGAAGTAGGTTAGAAATTGGGGATGCAGCCAAACTAGAATTTGGGACAATTTGGCGCTTTTAAATAATGAAGGTTAACGCTAACAGTTTGATGTTTACTAATAATCAGTTTTTGTTGAAATCTTAATCACAAACAATATAAAGTTTTGCACTTTTAATTGAGTTTGAATTTACAGAAATATTCCATTCTATAAGACGTGACAAAAACAAAGCTAATGAAAATAATTTTTTTCTAATCTTCAATCGACAATACAACGGCGGTAAGAATAATATTGTACTGATTTTACAAAGTAAATCTATATTTTTCATTTATGACGTGTCGTATGAATATTAAACAGATTACAAAGGGGAAGGTGAAATAAAGGACGTAAAGTTAAATTTCGGATAAAATGTCATTCAACTCGTAAGAAACGATGTAAAAAACTTATATTTTTTGCAAAATTATGAACAGGTTAGTTCTACGCCTATGTCCTTGATCTGCTTATTTTAAAGGATATTATAAAGATTATAGCAATATAGATATAATATCGTGAATTAAGTCGTTCTATTTCTATTTAACACTTAGGACATTCTAATCCATACAGTCGCTCTGTTAGAAACAATCTTTGTTACCATTACAATCTGAAAATCAAATTCTCTGCCTAATTGTATTTCAAAACACTTAAATCTTAACTCTATGTATGTCTAATGAAGTTCAATTAGATTAAGCCATAATAGCCCCATAAAAAGCAGAAGCACCGGTTTTGCGAACCTTGCGGTATGCCTTATTCCGTCTAATAGGCAATTAGGCCCTAGATGGAAAACACAGTTAGCTGCCTAGTGCATACGGTTCTTATACGTTACAATTTGTATACCGGTTTTAATATTGTTTTTTCTTCAAACTTCCTTCCTTGGGAATTAAGTTGATAACATTAGTGTCTTGCGTTTTACATAAATTTTCGGTAGCTTTTTGATGTGTACCTTGATACGACATCGGATGAGCTATGGCACTATTGCAATGGCCATTTTTACAGTAAATATTAAACTCATTCTTCTTTATTACGCACATACTGCATCGAAATTTGCCAGTGTAGGTCCTTTACAACTCAATTTGAGTTTCAGACATACGCTGAACGTAGTCGTTGGATTTGTTTAAACCTTTTGATTTACAGTCCTAAATCTAGGTCACCTTAAGGTTAAGTGGATTAGATACAGAAATCGTCAAGGTTTTCAGCTACACTATCAAATATATTATTCAAATATTTATCTTTAAATGTTAGCTCAACAGTGGGTTGGTTTTGTTAGCATTAAACATTCATTCGTTTCGGTTACATTTCATAATATAGCAAAAAGTATAAACCTTGCTATATTATGACTCTATTTGATTTAAAAATATTCTATTTTGTAGATTCTGTAGACAGTTTTATTAACAACATAGTTTCAGATTTATACTATGTATTTGTATTATATTAAAAATACATTGTAAGTCTTGGATTATTATTTACAACTAATTTATTTTTAAATTGCGTATTTTTTTAACATTGCATTAGATAAAATGTTTGTTTATGAAACGTGTTCAGTGTAAATAAACTACGCATAATATCGATAAAAACAAAACATATATTTTCCATAACAATAAACATATGCATGAAGAATTGAAATTGAAATGAATATTATAAATATTTATGTATTTTAAGTGCAACGAATCAACTATTTATTTTCTAAATTTATCGATATATGTTCCATGTTTGACTTTTAGGTATAATTAAAGAAACAGGGTTCACGACGTCACCTTGGGGTATGCCTTTAACGACTCGGTATATACGCTGCACTGGTCACGTATGCCTGTGCCCCTTCCCACGCAAACATGCATAGAAACGCTGCGTATTTTTAACATAGATTTGATAGAAGCTTTCGACATCGTTTGTTTTGCTTTGAAAAAAATTTTTTTTTTGTTTGCGCTTATATTTTTTGACTAATTCGCAGTAATCAATTATCATACTTTAGAAATTTCTAAAGACTTATTTATAAACGTTGACTTAATATTGAATTATTTACCTACCAAGTTTAACTACGCGTAGCTGTAAGAAGCTAGAAGTTTCGAGAGTAAGTGCTAAAAGATGTTTATTTGGGAAACTGAGAAAACAGTACAAAACACGTTTGTATTTACAAACTCTCGTTTACACAACGCATACAATCGTAAATTCTTAAACATATAATTCTAAATACTTAAGTGTACTTCAGCTGGGTCTAAGTGTCTTCTTAATTTAATGCCCTGTTTTCAAAGTCGTTCAATTCAATGTTAGCAAAAATTTTGATAGAAGGATATAGGAAGGAAAAGCTAAGGTTAAGATGATCCATGAATTTAAGATTAGACATACAATACATAATTTTATACGATTTTCCCGTGCCTTGGAGACGTCTGCTACGATCACTAAAATAAATGAACAAAAAACTCCATCTATTACTGACGTACATTGTAATGTCTTAATTACTTCTCATAAAGCCGGTTCCAAATTGTCTCTTGTAGTCATTATGACATTCAGAGATACACCAGACATGGATAATTGGACAACATCCAGCCAGAAGTCATTGACCAAATCCTGAATGTATATTTAGTTGCATATCATAGCCAAATATATCGCAGTGTATGATTAATAGATAACATAGTCATGTGGACTTAGTAACCGTGCTTGGTAAATATGCTTGTGATATAATAGAACATAGAACTATAATTTTATGCGTATCTAGAAAAAATAATAAAAGTGGAACAGGCTTTTAAATTCCTTCCTTTCATCGGCTTTTGTAAAGTTGTTACTCATTATTTGAAAACAATATTTAAACAGTTGAAAAGTGTGCAGAATGTTGTGAACAGATATTTAAGATATTTGTATCGCGTATACGTTTTCGACGATGAAGTATAATTCTATTTATAAGAAGCGGTTTTTTCTAATTTTACATTCTGATGCCTATTCAAAGGTGACAGATAAAATACCGAGTACGCATTTTTTTAAATTTGGTTGAAATCGATGATTTATATGTTACTTGGTTGTTTAAATAAATACATTCGTAAATAGTTTTCCACGAATATTTCGTAATGCTTTAAATATTTTAAGTTATATGTAGGTATAAGAAATTAAATAATTTTGTGAAATTCTCGAAAACGTAGTTCTATTAAGAAATCAATTTTCTTCCAAGATAACAATGCAAATTATAGATTACATTTCCTTATAAGACTAATAGATGGTGCCAAAAGACAATGTCAATAGGACTTCTAAAATAATCTTCAAGGAGTAAAATAGAATAGATTCTCAATATAAAATTATTCACAATGATTTGCCTGACATGTGGGAACACATAAATCAAATCATTGAGACGGATGTTGAAAGGCTGAAGCGTGACGATGGATGTGGATTTTAGAAAGCCAGTCATACAAGAGATCTGATGAACTTTTCAAGACATGTATTGCAAGATCAAAACATTGAGATACGCCTTTGTTTAAGACAAACTATAACACCAATAGGTAGATAGATGGTAATCATAAATTAGTAGATAGATGCAAATCTTAAAAGAAAAAGAAACTTAAGGTATAAACAAAAAAAAAATAAAAAAGAATAACAAAATTAATAAAAAATACATACCTATAACTTAAAAAGATTGCTAAATTGGCTCTCTCTGATGACTCAGGCTGATTTTCAGTGGGCCCCTCGCGAACATTGAAAGACAGTTAGATATATAAAAGCTAGCTTTATTATGATATATAAGAGTATTATCAATCTGTATGTCAAATCACACAACTTATACACAATGTACGCAAAAATGCCAATAAAGTTAGAATTTTGGCGCAGGTTTCTCGCTTGTTAACTATCATTACTTTGAGACGTTTCCACGGATATAGTTTCGTGTCCTTTCAATTCACTGTTACCTCGTTTTATTTATATGAACAAATCCAAATTCCGGTGCGCAACAATTGATTTCACTGTCATAGATTGGTGACGTGTGGTCATTGTGTGGTGAATTATGTGCATTTCAATGGTGGACTTTGGACGCTCTCCAATTGTTTTGACCGCTGAATTTGTGGTGTTTTTCAATGGATATTTTACTAGCATTAACGGCTTTGAGTGAATTGAAGGTGCATTAGTCTGTTGAAAAGTAACATCTGAGACTAGTCTCAGGAGAGGTTAGTGTAAACTTAAATACAAGTTTGTGGTGTTGCATCTCTCGCCTCGCGGCCGCCATTTTGAAATAGGGCTGCATATGATTTTTATGGTTTGTCTACCTTACAAACTTGGATTTTACTTCACACTGACCCCATCATGATATCTAAAACATAAAATTGCGTCCTCTGGCAAACGCAAGCTTAGCCCAAAAATGTAAAATTTGCAAAGTTCTGTTCAAGAAATGTTTTTTGTCAAAATCCATAAGCAGGTTTAAATTACTATTTGTAAGCCCAAAAAATTTGGCTCCCTTATTTGTATACAAAACATGGAAAAACCACAACTTCAAATGTGAAATGTATGATAGTAAGTATAATTGTTTGGAATTTTGGTAGAATGACCTGACCCGGCATACTTTAGTAACAAAAAGTCTTCTAACTCAGAAAAGTATTACAAAAATTGCGATAATTCGAGTAAATCATTACAGCGTAAATTAAATACAAAATACATTTAACATTGAGGGCAAGGCAGGTTTTTTGGATGCGCTTTGTAAAGAGTAATTATTACATGACCCACTTTAGTATCTTCATTTGTTTATCGTAATTTAAAATGCAGCTGTAAAATTTGTTGAGATAATATGCAAAGAGCTTAACAGGTTAATGTTTTTTACAAGTTTTTTTTTTAAATTAGCTTCGTAAATTAGCATGTACTGTTCCACTGATGGGATAAGGCCTCTCTTCCTGAAATCTTTTCTGTTTTTGGCGATGAATAAATAAATTTTTTTATGCAATAAATAAAAGCGAAAAAAACTTGCGAAAATTTGGTTCACCAAAAATCGTCTTCAAGGAGACGACGTTTTAGAACTTCCTCATTTATATTGGAATAAGGACTTAGCACTCATCTTTAAAGTAAGCCTAATAAAAGCTAGGCTACATATTCCACGCTAAACGGAACGAAAAAATAAAGTATTGAATATTTAATTAATATTTAAACAGTCGGGTTAAAGGCTGACCCTTGTCAGTTTACTGGACAAAGGACGTGTGACGTCACTGGTACACGAGAACCGAACAATATGACTAACATGTATTAATTTCAGTTAATTCGCCGAACGAGCATTCCCGTTACCGAGCGTGTGTTGTACCTTGACCTATCCTTTGATTTGTGTTTATGGTTTGGTGTAGTAAATACACAGTGATTAACACGAACGATGCTCCTAATAAGACTACGTCTCTTTATGGTCCAATTGATTACTTTCGAAAATAAATATTACTTTAACAGTAGTATGTTTTAATACATTTTTCAATGTATGCAATTAATGATTTTTTTGCGTTTAAACAACTTGACTTTCATAATTGAGATAATTAATTTTGGAGGTCTTAAATTGTTTTTATAGAACGACATTATTTATATGAGACCTAGCACACGATATGTTTCATAGTCTAAGTAACTCCACGAAGCGTATAAAAACACATACTTACATTTAATAAATTATGCATTCAATGCAAATTACGGCTATTGCAATATTGAAATAAAATACAAACTTTATTTTAATAGGACGACCTTAGCAGTGTTATACGAATTTTATGCGCAGATAGCTGGCCGGTTTCGCGCGTAAACATGCGGCCGCCATCTTGCTTTGCAAATTCCGATAATCAGGTAGGCTCCGACAAAATGACCAACCGACAAAAACATAGTATTAAATACTAAAAAGTTAAAAACATAGCATTAAATACTCTTTAAGTTTTTTAGTTGGTAGTAATTAAAAAAAAGCGAATACGTCAAGGAGGTCTTTCTTTCTCTGTCTGTCTCTCATTATAAACAAAAATATTATGAAAGTTTGGATGATTGTATGTCTATCGTACCGCAGCTACTCAACGGATTTTGATGATATTTCGTATTAAGATAGCTGTATTAGGCGATAAGATGAATACCTTTTATAAGTCTATACACTCCAAAATCAGTTGAAGCTAGAAGCTAGAAGAGTTTTATTAAAAGTTTTGTTGTAATTATTACTTTATATGCGAAAATGGGGTTATTTAGCAGGATTATTGCGTTGTTAACAATTACGCAACTTAATAAAAGATAATTAGGTACATTTTTATCTTTAATTAAATGTTATTTTAAAGTATATACATATAGGAGCACGACAATAAAATGGCTTAGAAACAACATAGCTTCATCAAATCATTTCAGTGCAAAATTATTGATAAAGGGGTTATCGTTTAAAAATAAATGACGTCACAGATAAAAAAGTTCTAAATTCCAACCACCGATCTGAGATACGACTATGATAAACAGATTAAAAATGTGAATTATTAAAATATAATTCAATAATGTAAGCTGCAGGCATCATTATTTTGATACTGATTAATCAAATATATTATACATGATATTTCTCTAAATAAGTTCGCTAATATTGTTTAATCATTAAACAGATTTAAATGAACGTGGATCGCTTGTTTCGAAAGGTGAGTGATGTTCTATGGTTTATCGATAGATGAATCAAATAAAAAAATGGAACTTTGAACATTCATTTCGTGCGTGATTTATCGATATTTATTTATTTATTTGCTTTAACATGAGTACAAATAAAAAAAAATTAATTTAAAAAATGGTTCGAACAAAGGTACGTTATTTCGTGCGTAATTGTAATATCTTTATCAAAGATAACAATAGTTCGTTTTTTGTTTATTTCTGGAAATAGAGTAGTAAAAATTTTAATCTGTTTGTAAGGAAAACTAATATACCCAACTTTAATACCGTTATCTAAATTATCTATACTAAATTCAACGATAATATATTAATAGATTTTAGACTTAAGAGCTTAATTGCTGATTCAAATTTAAGAGGATTTTTGTAATATTAGTTAAAACAACTGCTTTTTAATACTTATAATATCGTGAAAAATGTTTTAATTTAATATATATATATATATATATATATATATATATAGTCTATGTTACTCGTGGATAATGTAGCTTTCGAATGGCGAAAGAATTTAAAACTCGGTCCAGTATTTTTTGAGTCTATTCATTACAAACAAGCAAAGTTTTCTTTATAATATTAGTGAAGATAACACGAGTAAGACCAGAGGTAAAAACTAGTTTAGTACAAACAAAGACAACTTATAAGGAAGTGCGAATTCGAAACGTGGTGGAACTAGCAATGACCTCCGACGCCACTTGGCAGTCTAACCTATGAAGCTTCCGCCGTGAATATAAAATAACTATTTAATTTTAATAGTACTTATTATGGTGAATTTAAAAAATGTAAGGCTAAACAATAAAAAAGTACAGATATACAAAAAGATAGTTAACGTCATTTTCCAAAATGAATTACCTGTATATTTTAACTCAAAAATCCTTAACACAATTTATAGTTTAAATTTCAGGTTTAATTCATTACCTAGCAATTAGTAGTTGTATACTAGTTGTAGTCTGCGGTTTCACCCGCGTATACCTCCCGTTTCCGTTGTATATCCGGGATAAAAACTATCCTATGTCCTTTCTGACATTTTAAACAATCTTTGTACAAAATTTCATCGAAATCGGTTCAGTGGCTTAGTGAAGAACATAGTTACTTTCGTATTTATAATATTAAAAAACTTCTCCTAAATGTATAAATATTGAAATTATTTGTTGTTACCCTTCATTAATCTAAAAACGTTTATAAATATATATCTTTATTTACGGCTTGTTATAATAACAAAATACGTAAACATATGGTTGTAATGACCTCGCCAAATTATATTCACAAGGTTTGCTTTGTAACAAATTGCAATTTCGGCGCGAATTACATGGCAAATTAACATAAACCTTTAAATTTGGTTTATTTTTAGGTAAAATGCAAATTAAATTGTATTAAATTAATTCTATTTTGTATGTTAAAAAAATTAATTCATGTTTTATGAAGTAATAAAAGGTGACGTAAGTTCATAACTCTGTGTGAAATAATAAGTGAGAAAATTATTCAATATTAATGGGATTTAAACGCTTTTTTTAATGAAGATATTTTTGGTACTAGCTAAGGTCCGCGGTTTCACCCGCGTATTTATCCCGTACCCGTAGGATTTTCGGGATAAAAACTATCCAATAATTTCCTGGATTTTCAATGAATCTTTGTACATAACTTAGTCCAAATCGGTCCTGTAGTTTTGGAATTTATTCAATTCAACCAAATAAATCTTTCCTCTTTATAATATTAGTATAGATTTGGTATGAGAACTTATTCTAATAAAGAAGTTTTCGCTATTTTAAAAACTTGAAGAAATTACATAGAACTACTCTAATTAATAAATACATTATGAATTACAATTAGTATTTACGGATGTATTTAAATCGAAAGTGCATTCACCTCCCTAGATAAGTGAGTGAGTGACCTTTATACGAAAACGAACCTTACGCTTAAGGTCATACGATAACGACTGGTCAGTCTATTGTTACAAAAACAACCCTATCTAATTGTAATAGAATGCAATTTTACACCGTTCTGAAGTTTAAAAGAAAGTATTGTTTGGGACATTCGAATTTTAAAATAGCAGTTGGACGAGTAAAATAGATTTATTTGTTATTTAAATAATCTAATAAAAATAGTTTAAAAGTCAATTTTAAATTACGCAGATTACAGCATAAATAACACAATATGTGACATATAAAAACATAATAGATCATACATATACATAGAAGTATATGTATGATCTGAATATATACAGTACTCCATTTGAGAGTCGTTTAAAGACCGTTACAACAAAATTTTCGTAAACAAACTAATCTCAATTCATGAATAATCATAAATACTTCAGCGTTTTAATAAGTAAGCAAATATAATGTTTATTCTATTGAATCTTAACCTAAAAGCTAAATCGTTTTCATTTTAATTCGGTATCCATGACACATTTCACACCCGCCAAGAAACACATTTGGCATCCATTTTAATCCGCGATCAGCTGGTCTTGCGGTGCATCTGGTCGACGAATCGGGCGACCAGTCGAGCGACCGGTTGCCTATCTCTGTTCACGCGTCAAATGCGTGCTCCCCGCGTGCTCAGGTGTGAGAGGGACGCCGTTAGAAGTAAGATAGAGACGCAAAGAAAACATGGACGGCTTTGTCCACAGATTTATGTATTGTAAGGTTATGTGAGTCTATTTTGATACGGCTAAGTCTTGCAGTGTAAAAATTTGTTTACTTTTAGTGTTAGTTTGAGAAATGTCTGCCGCAAAGATAATGTCAATAGTTAATACGTACTTTCTCTTACAAAGCGTTTTGTGCCTCAAATAACCTAATAAGTAGCTTGAGTGACGTTCTATCAAAAGTCAATCAAAAATACATTAGTATGTAGGATAGGTGTAGTAAGAACGATAATATAGTTTAGAAATCACGGGTAATACACTAAAATGGTGTATTTTCCTTTCCAAGTACTGAGCAATGCATAACTAATTTTAGGAGTTCTTAGAAAACAGTTCAGAGTTAATTTAAGAAAATGATTTGCGATTTCTTTGTAAAATTAATTGTTTATATGTGATTTATATGGCTTATACATGTGCTTTCAATTTTAATTATTAATTTCCTTTTTTTTAAATATGATAAAATGCTTACACTCAAAAACCTGCTATAAAAACAAGCTCATTTAAAGAATGGTTTAATATCTTTGTGTTTGTATGTAGGTATACGAGTACATACATATAAATTATTTAGCGAGGGTTCTTTGTTCCGTGGAAGGCAACGGCCAACATTGTATAACCAGTTTGGTTGACAAACTTTTTAATATTCCGTTCAGAAATCTCTCCGAAACCTTATTTGATTATAAAAATTCTTTTATGTTTGCTTTTGGACGAAAAGATGAAATTTGGCCAAAAGTCATTATTAAACACGAAGTAATAATTTAAAAAAATAATAATTTATTTTGAAGTATCACATTTTTTTTATTCTACCGGTTAGAGATATTTCATTGTTTAATAAGGTGATTAATTAATGTGGAAACTTATTCTTTAGTATTATAGATTTAAAACCGGTTGATTTTGTTTCTTAAATCATTTTGGATAATTTTAACATGGCAGATGTACCTACTTTGCAAAGATACTCTGCAGTTTAAACATAAACTAATATGGCTGTTGTAAATGACTTTATTTCTTCTCAAATTAATTTCTTTGTTTTTATTTTAAACTTCATACCGCCATTATTGAATGTGACATATTTGACAGACACGAACTTGTATGGAAAAATACATTTGTGGATTGTACTATTCAATTCACAATTTCTTCATATTATCTCACCGTTTAAACCTTTTCTGGACTTTAACAAATATTTCAAGACTAAAATTAGTCAAATCGGTTCAGCCGTTCTCGAGTTGTAGCGAGACTAACGAACGGAATTATTTTTATATATATGTCGCAGTAAGATAGAAAAAGCCGTAATATAATTATATCCCTAGGAATATAATTATATGCCGTAACATAGTTATGGGAAAGCGATTCATTACTATCTCACTAGGAATATAGTTATAAAACGGTCCAAGTTTAGTGATATACTTATATTACTAGATTAAGTTTAGTGAAATAGAAATCTACCATAGAATTAAATAAAAATTGGTATAATAAATTGGTTTATATAAGTTTATCTTTATTAAAAATCGACTTTATAAATCCTGCAGTTAGTTACAATACTTTGTGACTTCAACACGTAATTACACGTATTAAAGAAATTTCAATTACATATAATTAAAACTACGATATTTTATGGAATTTAAACATTAACAATGCAATTAAAACTAATCAAACATTAAAAATCTTTTAAAACTAATCAACAGTTTTGAGATATCTTGCATGAGATTTATTTGTAAGTAATTTTTAATTTTTGTTCAGACAAGAAGCGGAATCATGTCATCTAGAATTACATAGCACTGAATGCTTCTTACAGGCACATCTTTTAGTAAAACACTGTATATTCGATTTTTAACAGGAACGCTGCACACTCCGAAAGCTATTTCACTAATCTTAATCTAGTAATATAAGTATATCACTAAACTTGGACCGTTTTATAACTATATTCCTAGTGAGATAGTAATGAATCGCTTTCCCATAACTATGTTACGGCATATAATTATATCCCTAGGGATATAATTATATTACGGCTTTTTCTATCTTACTGCGACATATATAAGGCTTAACACCAACACCATCCTTCACTTCTGACATTAAAATATTACGTAACTTGACCGACAGAGCGGCGTCCTCAGGCAAAATTTCTCTTCGTTTTTAAAGTTTAACAAAGGATGTTTAAACTGTCTGAACTAAAATTTAAATCTTACTTCATTTCTATATATTTATTCAGTTATTTGTAAGAAAAAAATTCTATTATTTTTGCTATTGTCCGTGGAAATTGAATATTATAAAAACATTTGCAATACATGTTTTTATTCGCATTCAAAATTTATTTATTTATTTAAATCAATTAGCACGGTTTAAAACCAAGTGGTTTAGAAATAAATCACTATCAACTGTGAAACAATTTGCTCACATCTGG
>LQNK01003213.1:83909-110110 GCA_001586405.1 Phoebis sennae
GTCAAAAAGGATCGCAGATTTGAAACGAGCACACCCAAAAACCCCCAATTTGACACCAAATTTTTTTTTTTTTTTTTTTTTTAGCTTGGTCGACTTTTGAACCACCCTTTTTGGAGGTCCCGACCAAGTGGTCCAGAATGAACGAATACATACTACTTCTGGAGATTAAATTTAACCCGAGGCACATGTTTTGCACTGCATTGGTAAAGATACTATCAAAATGTATTTAATACAGTAGTTTTGTAGTCATTTCTAAATAAGAAGAAAGTGTAATCTAAAGTTTAGTATCTTATGCCTCAGTAGAACCTACACTTTCAGACAACGATTACAATTATACTTATATAATTCCTGGAAGACCTGTACGTAATTACATCCACAAAAACTTACGTAATCACGAATAAGGAGAAGCAATTTGACGATACCAGAATTTTCTTCAAAGATAATAACTTTAACCGGTTTCCTTCCAATTTGGGAAAATTCCCGGGAGCCAATTTGTATCGTCTTCATTTTTTAACTTTTTCAATACGGTTTTTAACTAAGTATATTTACTTTTTCGTAATTCGTTTCCTCGAAATCTGTGTTAGTAACTCACCTATCTGGTCTCGCGACTTTGTCTGCAATGTTCGCTTCTAGTTTTGTTTTTGAATTAAAATATAGTCGATCATCACCAAGGTCTAATCAATGTTTAAGTTTAAATTCCTCAAAATTGCAGTTACCATTTTGATCTGAATACAGAAAATAAATAATATTAATACATACAAAAAGATTTGGTATGGCTGTATTTAAAAAATAAGTAAGTTATCTACCTATTTTTAACAAATTTTCCGTATTAAATATTTCGTATTTTCAATTATAACTTCTTATAATTTTTAATTAAGCAAATTATTGGAACTTTTAAAAGTTTGTAAGCAATTCGTCAAGATAATCCTCGTTAAGCCTTATTGGTCCTTAAAATTTATAAAAAGGAGACAATTCTGAATATATAAGCATATATTTTTAATTAATAATCTTGAACGATGGCCCAAAAAGTATTTTTTTGTTATATTAAGTCGAATAAATTTTTAACAAAAAACATACGATTTTGTCCTCAGTTAAAAAAGCTTTGTGTCTATTTTTGGGTACCTTTAAATCCAGTTTTTTTGTGGCAGTGACTATCCACGGACAAAACAGCACCTCTTCTATTTAAGGGGATCAAATACGTTAATTAGAAATAATTATAATAAGAAGAACTTTTTATAACACTTTAACGCAGTTTGAAGACACTATGACGTCATACCGTCAATAAAAATCAATATGGCGGATGTTATAAGTAACTTTTTCGTTGCAATTTATAACAATCATTATTTAGATAATAATGAAAATAATCAATCTAATTGTATGTTCGGTACATATATGTGTAAAGATTTTGATGTAACTTTGCGAAAATCTTTTTGAAGGCACAAAATTGCAAGAAAACAACATTTGTTTTCAAGTTATTTAGCACCAGGACGCGGTCACCGACTTGTAAGTGGGTTACCAATGTTTACATGTGGTCGGATGTATCTGTAACCTTATTTTTACACCATTACGAAAATAGTGAAATCATACTTTGGGATTTTTAGTTATTTTTTATTGTTTTGAAATGCTGTAGTCTTGGGTCGAATCACTGTTCTAGAATTATTGTTATGTAATTTTACGAAACAGAATATCAATAAAAATTTATTGATATTTTAGATCATTTCACAGATTATATATATACTAGGTACATTTTTGTAACAGGTTATGTCCATGTAAAAATATACATTTGATGAAAGGACGTATAAATTCATAAAATCATTAATCTTTTTAATAATTTTATTTAATTTGCAATTATTTGTATTAAAATGAATAATAGAACAAGTTTAAAAAACAATATAAAAACCCATACCTACAATGTAAATTCAATGCGTTAGAAAATTCCACGTTTCTTGTATTACCAGTGATATTCGTTAATAGGAAGATATAAACGGTCACGAGATGGAAGCGTGGCCTGCGCATGTGCACCGATGATTGGTGCATCGGCTTTTTACGTGCAGTTTTGTTGTTAATCATTATTTATTTCAGGTTGCGGTAAATATACAAATATATTTAAATAGTTTAGAAAAAAAATGTAAATATTTTGTCACCAAACTTTTTAATAATTCGTGACTAGTTTTCATTAAAATGAGTGTAAACAATTTTGTAAAATAAAATTAAAATGTAAAGAAATTATAAAAATATATTATAATTAAAGCTTAGGAAAATGTCGACAAGCCCAAAAATGAGGTCACTCAGCGTACGTTATTTTTTGAAACAATGCTGGCTTTCGCAAAAAGATAACATCGGTTTTTAACAATATACTACTTAGTACTTGCACGTGTACTAAAACGTGCAAATATTATAAAACGGTAAGATTTTAATTTTTTTCTGTAATAAATAATCTTCACGTGTATCTCTGAAACGTTATTTCACTAAAAGTTAAAGAAAACAAACTTGATACCGCTATACTTTCGTTATTCAAAATAAGAAAAGGATCCAACGAAATAATAGAAAAAGAAATACTTAAAATACAAATTATAACTGACTGTAACGTGATAATGTTAGAACTATTAAATCTTCATAAACTTCATAATAGATTTTTAATGGTCGGCAACTTAAAGGCGCCTAATTGGATATTTGTTTCACTGAGTATACTAATATAGGGTATTAACTGCATCTACAGTTATAAAATAACGTCCGAGAAGAACTCATAAAAGTACATGTATCTACACTAATAATTTAAAGAGGAAAACTTTGTTGTCTAATGAATAGGCTCAAAATCTACTGGCCCTTTTTTTTTAAATTCTGTCACCAATCGAAAGCTACATTATCCACGAGCAACATAGGCTATATACAATAACATATGTTACGTGAGCGAAGCCGCGCGGAGCAGCTGGTCCTATATACAATACCATTAGCAACTCTAAGTTTTTCTTTAATATCGGCTGTAGCAAATATGTGATTCCTAAAAGGAAATATATATCAAAATTATATGAGGATAGCATTATTAGCAGTTGTTGTATAAAATGTAAATATCCAGCAACTTATTATTCAAAGAAACAAAAGCGAATAAACCGCAAATAAACAACACAATCGCAATACTATAATAATAAAACAGACGTACTTGAAACTAGATAGCCGCCTTGCAGGCATTCATTGACATGTTATCGGTTTCAATTACACCTCTATAGTAAACATCGTGCTTTATAATTAATTTTACAGACCACGTGGGCAACGAAAACAATACGACAATCTTTACGTACAGAACATACCATAGGCATCGGTAAATAAACCTTTGCTCATTAAATTCTCATAACAAATATATGGGATAATTATATGCAAAACCAATAAAAATAACCTCGTGTGGAATGCATAGAAATGTAAATCGATTCGTAACCGTATTATTATTATTTTCTTAACCTTATTATACTTTATTCTTAACATATACTGCTTTCCTTTGTCCCCTTAGTCAGCGATTAAATATGCGCAGTTGATATTTGCTAGCAACCATACACTTAACGTCGTAAGCAGGAACAAACATGCATAAATACATAAATAACGTTCTCGTCATATATACTTATTCGTATTTACATTGGCGTTACCATATCGCTCTGTATGCAACGAATTGCAATAACAATTGCGCAATTGTTGTGTTCTAGAATACGCCGTAAACACTAAGTTGTGTGAAAACAATTTCAAATCAATACATGCTTTTGCGCGTTAATTTTAACTTTGCATTATTTCGTCTTTAGTGTAGGTAAAGAAAACGTGCGGCGCCTGTATGACCCCTGTACAACCCCTGATAAATATAAAAACGAATCTTAGCAATTTGGTGTAGCTAATACACTAGGTATATTTTTTTCGCCTGCCGTAGACTTTCTATTCGATATTATGTAAACTACGAAAACAGACTTTCACATGTCTGCGTGTATGGTGAACCATTATTATTAATATTTATAAATCTATTTTAATTGAGTATAAATCTTTTCTGGGAAGATATAAGCTATCATTATAATTTTGTAAGCCAGACTCGATTGCAACTTAAACGGTCTAAAATTATATGTTATTAATACTTAAATTTATACAATGACTTTGAAAAAATAACCTAAAAAGATACATGCGATACTTAACATGAGGCTAATTATCTTTTTTATTGTTCTAGGTATGCGAGAAGCTAGAAATCGGTGCGGAAGCCGATTACTTCGGTCTTCGCGTGTGCTCAGGATCAGGGCCTGGAAGATGGCTCAATCTGCGGAATCCCCTCGACCCTCACCGCATCCCCGGCGGCCGGCTGGACCTGCGCGTCAAGTTCTGGGTACCTCCCCACCTGCTCATCAACGAACAGACCCGCCACATTTTCTACCTTCATGCGAAATTGGACCTTATTGAAGGCAGACTGGTCGTCGCCGATCAAGAAGTGGCTCGACGATTGATAGCCTACATAGCACAAGCTGAAACTGGAGATTGCGACCAAGATGTTCCAACACACGTTTACGAAGAATGCAACAAAATCGGGCCACAGGGAGAGAAAGCAGAGGACCATATGGATAAAATCATCGATTACCACTGTGAAATAGCGGGCATGGGGGCGTCCCAGGCGGAGTACAGGCTACTCAAGGAGATATCGAAACTCGAGTCGTTCGGAGAGGAGTTGTTCTTCTGCAAGCCCGTCACGCAGAGCAACAACGCCCACAACCTGTACTGCCACGTGTTGTACCACACGCAGCAGGTGGAGGAGCCCAGGGCGAGGGACGACCAGGAGATCGACGGGGGAGCGACGGTAGGCTGCCTCACGTCGGGGCAGAGCGCCGGCGGCTGCGGGTGCCGCCTCAGCACGTGCGTGGGCGTCGGCCCCCACGGCATCGTGGTGTACCGCCCGGCTTGCAATGGAGAGCAGGATATTGGAGTCGAAAAGCAGAGGTGAGTTCATAATAATTGTTTGTTAAATTACTGAAGATGGTGTTCGAAACCGGTCTAGTTTATAATAAATAATTGATATAGTGTAGAAAATAAACGAATGTGGAACTAGTGAAGTGTTTAATTAATATACTAATCAAGAGGTGAGTTCGCTATGCAATTAGTAACGTTACGATGGTCGAAATTTGAACGTCAAAGTTTAAATCAAATAAATGTTTAGATGTTTCTGTGTTATCACGCCGCAACTACTGTATAATTTTGAATACAAATAGGCTATTAGCTGGATTAAGTGCTGTATCATTTTATTGATCTATAGTCCCCAAAAACACAAGCAAACCTGCCGTCAGAAGCTAATTTATTATAAGAAATAAAATTAATTTGAATTATAGCTAGAATTCCAGTTCTGACGTTAGCTTTATAGAAGGAAATATATGATTTCCTACAGCGTGACGTACATTTCAACACAAAGATTGGCATCATAAATGCAACAATCAAATTATGATCTACTAAATGACCCTGACTGGCCTAACCATGAGTTATTAAATGATTTTTACGTGAAAGGAAGGATGTCATTAAGTAATTTGGTGCCATTGAGCCAACGAGGTCATACAAACCCTCATAGGGGCGGACGTCGCAATAATTTAGGTTGCTAAATTATATTCAATTTTCTGGTTACATCTGGAACCAATTTTTTTAAATTATATACTTATATGGTCAGGTGCTTAACGCATGCTTTCGTTTCACTTACAAAATAATAAGAAAGCGTATAATCAATGAAAAATAGAATGAATAAATAAACGAAAATTTAACATTACTTCAAATTGAAAATCATGTGTTTCAAATTTAAAATTTTGATTTAATATTATATTTTATTTATACTAATATTATAAGGAAGGAAACTGTGTTTGTTTGTTTGTGATGAACAGGGTCAAAAACAACTGGACAGATTTTTAACATTCTTTCACCATTCGAAAGCTACATCAGCTAGTTTTATGTAAAAATAGCAAAAGACGGTTGAAGGTTAATATGAGCCCATTAATAAATTTTACATTAGAATGATCGTTGTATGATGCATTGTCAAAATAAATACTATTAATAAACATGCATTATTACATATCTATTTTCGATATATTAAAAACTCGTTATGCATATAATCAACTCCAAAGTCACCTTTATATATTTTATAAAATGTATACTTCTACAGGCATTGTTGCCAATTCATATTTTTTGTTAATAAGTAACAATGTTTTAATAATTCAGAAATTAACAATATTTATCAAGTTTAAAATAGCTGTAATCGGTTTAACTAATATAATAAATGTTTTAAGGTATCATAAAACTAATTTGAATCATGTCACATTTTAATAATAAATTCTATACTAATACTTTAAAGAGGAAACGTTTGTGTGATGTTTTTTTCTGCGCAAAAAAATACTTGACAATTAGAAAGCTTCTTTATCGTGAAATAGGTGTAACTTATTGTGAGACAAGCTTAAATAATGACTCCTTTTAACATCAGTAAGATCACTTGATTATTTTAATATATATAAATTACGTGTCACAGTGTTTGTCCGCGATGGACTTTTAAACTACTTAACCGATTTTAAACAAATTTTACACACCGTGTGCAGGTTGATCCATCTTGAAATGTAGGATAGTAGTCCACGCGTGCGAAGTCGCGGGCGGAAAGCTAGTTAATTTATAAGGCATCGTTTGTTTTTACAAAAAAAATACAATAAAATCTGCAGTCTTGGAACAATAATACTATTGTCTAGCTAATTGTATTACTATGCTATTTTGAATAATTACACAAGGTATTGTTTTTCGACGTTATCGCGAACTAGATAGATATACATTGGATTACTTTGTTTTCTTGCCTTATCTGTTACTTTATAAGAGGTTTTAGACGTCAATAATATTTTATGTTTGTTTTTAAACACGAAAAGATAATAATTATATTATAATGGAATAGACAAATATTTATATTCTGCGACTTTCTAACCATAGGGAGATATTATTTTTGGAATCATATTAAAAAAGGACAAATTAAAATTAATTATTTACATAATTACAAAATGTAATTTAAGCTCATTACAGTACTTCCTTTGTTATCTTAATCGGTACAAAATTCATGAATATGTATCGAGTTTAAATAAATCCATCAAAATTAAAATTTTATTTCAAGTACTGAAAAATTAGTCAGCCCTTGCTTCATCCTGAATTTCATATTGTATTTGACAATTCCGATAAGATACCGTCACATTAAGTGCTCATTATATTTGCCTAACCTAATGGATACTGTATTAGTGCAAACAGACGCCATTTTGCGCTAATCGTTCCACAAACATGGACTCTGGTTATTTTTAAACTTTGCACACGATTATTTAATTATTCCGGTATAAAACTAAACTCTTATTTAGGTTTGGAAAATGATTTAAAAATACTTAAAATGCATATTTTGTTTGCACTCCAAAATGCATGATTTAGGAACCTTTTTTAAATGAAATGAAATGAAATCTCTGTAATCAATTTATTAAATCGCAAATTGTGTTGTTTCTACTTTGGAATAACACTGGTTATTCCATTTTCGTAAAATAGACTAAACAATAGATAATTTAGTAACAGTAGTATCAGTCTAGAATAGTAGTATTTACATTATAATAGAAAATATTCCGTCTACACTCATCAACTTTGAAAGTATTGTGGACAAAAACAAATGACAGTGTAGCGTTAACAAATTTAAGAATGAATTAGCTCTGTACTCTGTGGAATTCTGCCCAGTTTTTACGTCATCAAATGCGTGAGCGACACCGCCCATCACCTTCCACAAATACCCAGTTACTAGCAACGTCATTTGACAGTTGGAGAACGTGTGAGTGAAAAGTCGGTGACGGGTGATGATCCTCTGCTATAGGGAAGAATTGTTCCCTATCGTATCCTCTCAATTAATTTCGATTAAAAAAGATTAAATAGGACGACTGACTGGATTCTTAACAAAAAAAAAACAAAAAAGCACAAAAATAAAGTTTTGAACATTTACAATGCACACACTAGCAAAAGATAAGAATATCATGGGGTTGCCTAAGTCTTCCTGGTAATCCTGGTAAATCATACTGATAGTTAACAAATGCTCCATAATTTTCTAAATCCAACCCAGTGAATCCGAACAAATCTCCTTTCAAAATTAAAAATAGACAAAAATAAGGTTAAAAATTGTCTTGCAGTATTCCCTACACCGCTATCCACCGAGCCCAACCGCTGCGGCGCATCTTCCAGCTCACGTACGTCACGGGCGAGGGTCACGAGGCCACCCTCCACGTCAAGATGGCCACGTCGGGCCAAGCGGCGGCTTTGTACCGAGCCGTGACGGAGAAACATGCGTTCTACTGCTGCGAGACTGTCAGGAGTGATGTGACGGAACAGTTCATCAGGGATCTGAAGGTAGGAACACCCCCTCACTTTATTTTTCGTGAAATTGTCTCTGCAGATAAATAAAAAAATATTCCTGGACATCAAACACTAGCACATCAAAGCTACACACACACACACGGAAAAAAATGATACAGTACAGAAATAACACTTATAACGAAAACAAAGAAAAAGAAAGGTAATACACAAAATAAAAAAGGCAAAATGTATTGTGTGGCACCATCTAGTCCCAAACTAAGCAAAGCTTGTACCATGGAAACTAGATAACTGATAGACATACTTAAACATATTTTTTTTTAAATAAATACATACTATAGATAAATTAACACCCAGACAGAACAAGACAATGTTGATCACATCACAATTTCCTTCTTGTGGAAGATTTGATCGAACCCACACCCTCCGGCGAAATAGACCATTGCCACATCTCTTGCGCCAATTGGGTTGTCGATATGTAGATGTATCAAGGTATGTAGGTTCACAATGACCACTCATTATTAGGTAGGGTCAAGCGAAAATCATTCGGGAATAAAAAATAACAACGTCATAAAATATAAAACTGTATTTTTCAAAATGGTTTTGATAGGAATATTTAAAATAACAATAAACACATTATGGACTTTTTGTTGTCTGAAATAAACGGATTTTATTTTTATTTATTTATTTTCTTAACTATGCTGCCAAAACAATGCACAAGAAAATATAATAATATTTCAAAATTTTAATATTAATATTTGTGAAAATAAAATTTCCTTTATACTTTGTTTTCAAAATATCGCATCATTAAGACGGTCATTGTCTTATTATCATGAGTCAACATTGACTTCAAAATAAAGATCACAATATTTTTAATACAATATTATAAAGAGGAAACAAACTTGAACACCACACACACAAATGTTTAGGATATACATATAATAAACGTTAGCACACAGTGACACAGACCAGTGGGGCGCTAGTGTCACTTCTGACACTTTAAACCTGTCATCTGTGGCGTGCGGACGTACCCGTTGGGCTGTGTGCCTACTTCCTCATATTTGAGTCTTTTATTTAATGCTCACCTATAGCCATAGGACATAACAATGTGTTTGTTTGTAATGTTTTCACACAAAAACTACTGCAACGATTTCAAAAATTCTTTCACCATTAGAAAGCTGCCTCTTGGAAACCGGGTGGAATACTTAGAAAACAAAGAACTAAAAAATCGTTTTAATACAAATAGTAGAACGAAATATCTAATTTATGGCGATAATAAAATAAACAAGTTAAAGAAAAAATCCACGTGTGGACTTTGCCCAGAGGTGTGTCGTATTGATTAAAGTTAAATTATACAATTGTTTTTATTCACATATATTACCCAAAATATTCTTTAGATTACTCACACTCAAGTAATTTTGGTACAATTACCTTTTTTCCACTTGAAGTGCTTAAATGCTCCAAAAAGTAAAATGGTTTTACTGTTTTTCACTCGGTTCAAATTTGGTTAAAGATATATTCTTTTGTTACCAAATTACAGTTTTTATTCAACTATGACTATGAAAGATTATTTTTAAAAATGTGAATGTGAGAATGAATGTGTGTTTATTACTTTTTCACGCAAAAACTACTGAACCGATTGTAATTAAACTTGGTATTCATATAGAAGGATCCAGAATAACATAAAGGCTACTTCTAATCCCAGAATTCATAGCATACATTATTCTCATTAGCTTGTTTTACCAGAATATAAGGGAAGCTTACATGTTTAAAAGATAACCTTTAAGAACCGCAATACAATTAAAAGAAAGAAAGAAAGAAAAGACATTTATTTCTTAGAACACTACCAACAAACAAATACACTTAACAAATAAAAACAGTACGAGGTTGACAAAAAGTAAAAAAAGGATAACCACTTAGTCATGAAGTGAAAACCCCAAGACTGATTTTCAGTGGCTCCTATTTAATATAGTAATAGAAGATAATCTAAATGTAAACTCAGTCATGCACTAATATCATGGTTTTACCTAACTACACGCTATACTGTGATGACAATATCTGTTATCTATGATAAAATTACACTGTACTTATTTATAGTGCGTTATAATTCAACCTGATTCTATGAGACTAATGCTATACAATTTACTTGTTTGTTCAGCCTCTAATATTTTATAAAATATTTTTTGTAGTGTACAATTTTTGAACGAAAACTACCTTTATTGTGAATGTTCACAAGCTACCTCCAATAGCATCCCTTGAATATAACTGAATGTTGAATTATTATTAATTGTTTTGCAAAAAATTAATACAGTTGTTGTATTCTTCAGGTTTTCAAAGTCACTATCATGTTAACAGTGCTTAAAAACTATCAATGAATTAAATCCGTGTGAAGGCTACCGGAAATATCCTGAGTGGTATCCCTTTTTGGCACACACCTACACCATTACGACTATTATACCTATTGTTTGTTATTTGTGATGTACTTTCTTGTATAATCCGATATTGTGTGTGTGAAAAATGTGCGTTTCTTTCTAAATATGTTTATTCATCGTTTCAAGGGCACAATAGCGTCGATTTTCAACGACTCCACCACGCTCGGGCGGCGCTACGTGTTCGACATCCGGCGCACGTGTCGCGAGGTGCACGACCGCGCGCGGCGCGAGGCGCACTCCAAGTGCGAGCACGAGCCGCGCAGCCGCCGGCGCGCGGGCGCGGGGGACGAGGTAACTACTAACTACCCGCTATTTTATAAAAAATTTTTAAGTGGTTTTTTTGCTAGATGTTAAAAGAAAGAATTTAAATGTATTATTAGAGTCTGAGCTAGCTATCCGTAATTTTATCTATTTAAATTCTTAAGTGATATTTTTTTTAGATTTTTCTAAAAGGAAGAATTTAAATGATGTTTGAGCTTTGTTAATCTTTTTATGGGTTAATTTAAATTTTAAAAGATTACATGATTTCCTTGTGTAATGTTTAATGCAATTTTTAATTATGTAATGTTTCTTTAATTTAGTTTTTATGGCAAGTTTTTGAGTTAATTATTATTGAAATTTAATCTTGTAGGTTATATTTTTAATGGTTAATTAAAATTTTAAGTGATTACATAACTGTTTACAAATTGGTATATTTTTTGTTAAGGTTATTTCTTGAGTTTTTATTATGAATTGCAATATTGTATTGTATTAAAAATTTTAGAATAAACATAACATACTACATAAAAAATCAATTACGCGAAAATAAAATTAAAAATTAAAAAGTATTTCTAAATCTTTTGAGAATAATTTCAAAGAAATATTTGCATCCTATGTGAATTTAAGACTTTTCATGACACACTTTTTCCTCAATATTTAAAAAGTGTTTTAAAGTGTTATCTATACTAAAATTTGATGATTTTTTTTGTTCGTTTGAATTGAATAGGCGTCGTAACAACTGGACCGATTTGGAAATTCTGAGATTGTTTAAAATTCATTCCATAGAGTTTTAAACAATCTCTAACATAGGATGGCTTTTATCCCATAATTCCCGCAGGAACGGGAAGCTCAGTTTTTTTTTTAATAATAAAAATAGTTTATTCACTCCCACAGACTTTGGTTACTTATAAATAGTTACATTGGTTACTTATAAATATTTATATGTATTACACTTTATAATAATAATTTAATTTGTGGGAGTCAGGAGCCTAAACTCGGTAAATCCTGTGTGATAGGTCTCCTGGCCTCCATCTTTCCGACATAATACATAGATTTTACTGAGAGTTAGTAGACAGTTTTAAGTTGATTGACCATGCGTCGTGTTCCTCAGTCGTCCCGCTCGCGCTCGCGCAGCGGCTCGGGGCTGGCGTGCCGCGTGTGCATGGACGCCGCCATCGACACGCTGTTCCTGCCCTGCCGACACGTCGTGTGCTGCGACCAGTGCGCGCCCAGGTACGTACATATAGAAAATAAATTATATAGAAAATAATTTTAAAATAAAAAAAATCAGAAAATAAATAGGTAAGCAGGAAGAAAGAATGATCGAACTTGTGAAATTTTTATATGCATATCATGACAAGAGATAGGGACCAAAATTATACAAATATATATTTAGTGTGAGATGTGGTGAGAGTAAAAGTGCAAAGATTAAATTGGGTCCAAATAATCTATGCTTTACGAAGTACGATTGTGCCGGAATTACGACAACTACTATCACTTGTTAAAGATACATAAATCTCACCAACAATCATTCGATATAACAGTTTTAAAAAAAATTGATATTCTAATTGCGAAAGTTTGTGAGAATGTATGTGTGTGTTTGTTACTCTTTTACGCAAACTATTGAACCGATTACTTGGTATACATATCGGTAGGGTCCAGAATAACACATAGGCTACTTTTAATCCCGGAGTTGCCATGGGATCAAAAGTAGCTAGTTTGTTAATACTTTTATAAATAGCGATTAACGTTAATTTATTTAATTACAGATGCGAACGCTGCCCTCTGTGCCGTGGTGAAATCGAGAAACTCATGCACATCTTCCTCCCGGTGGAATACCAGAAAAGCACCGGAGTGATCATAAAATGAACGCGACGCCGCGACTACGATCCCTGAACGAAACGGTAATCGCCGCCATGTTGGCCAACGTGACAGCTGTCAGTGCGAACCACAGACTATACTGTTATGACTGTGACTGCCACAGTGTATGTGTCTAGTCTATGACTATTTGCATTTTTATCCCGGAATGATTGAAGTTCCATTCCAGTCAATTTAACATTTATGTAATACGTATATTGTAAGAAAATGACAATAAAAATGCTGAGAACTGCCAAGTTTGGCTCATTGGTACTTACGTAATTTAAATGTAATGACAATAAGGAGTACCTAGTTAAGTGTTCCTTCGTTTTAGAAGGCGTTTGTAAAAATAACTTTGTGATAAAAATAATAATACTTTAAACTAACCAAAAAATGTTCTTAAATTTATGCATTTCTCTATATTGGTTACGTTAATTTACTGTAACATTATAATAACAGTTTATCAATAAGTTATGATAAGTGTAAGACCTGTGGTCTATAAGTGATTGTGAAATCTTAAAAAAATGAAAATATATTAGTTATACTGAACATTTGTGTTTTTTTCTAGTCTTGTTTTACCTGAATTTAATAACTATAAGGCTATTAGTTACTGAGGGCTTCCGTTTTTATGGTCATCAGTTGACGTCACTAGTGCGCAAGGTCTTATCTAAACTGAAATACATTAAACTTTGTTATTAAGACTGGCATTAAAACTAAATTTACAATTGAATATTAATCAATACATATATTAATCATGCCGCAGAGTTGCTTAGTGCCATTTTGTTTAAAAAAAAAAGGTGAAACTAATTTCTGACAGATAAAACTGTCTCGAAACAGCGGTTAGCAGCGCTAGCCATAGGACGAATACATACTGTTTTAGATTAAATACTTCGCAATACCTAAGAAGTCTAAACAACCAAGACACATAAAACCGTGCAGCCGTCACATTAACAGCGGCAAGTGACATTTCGAAGACTTCTACCGCTACACTAGCGCCTCTAGCGGTGAATTTACACACTATAACCCTCATTAAAATTTAAAATAAAAGTAATATTTTCTCGAAAACACCATCGCCTTTAGATATACTTGGTGAATTCGAATGTATTGTGATAACATTGCCACGAAATCATACTTTTTTTATCACATATGATTATATTAGTGCAGGTTAAAGAATAATTATATTTTTTAAAATACGATGTTAAGGTACACGAAATTTTGACCCCTTATCTAAAATTAACTTTCACATTATATTAGTAGTAAGATAGTAGAATTGGATTTTATATTATTAGTAGGATACGAGGCACAGTTAATAAAAGGCACCCTACTAAACAACATAAAACAAGTTTCGAATTCAGAACCTTCGCTTTTCATTGTGGTTAAAAGGCGTTTTGTGCATAACACGGTCAATGACATAAAAGCTAAAAAGCCTGCTACTTAAAACGCTGTGAAAACTTGAAATAAAGACATAGCCCATATGGCATCATATAGCTTCGTAATATATTGGATATGAGAGTTTCGTTTTAGTTACCTGTCCTGTTAAATTATTATATTGTGTTGACCTTCCCACAAGTCATACTAAGTATTTCTGTTGCTCGGTTGTTTCTCTCAGAGAATTCTAAAGCCTTCCTATTAAGGATTTCTTGCTTTAAATAAATTTACCTTAATATTGGTTAGACACTATTGTAATGATTTTTTTTCATTCCCTTTTAAAAAAATGTAAAAACAAATCGTTTTTGGGACACACGCCACACTTCCTCCATCGGTTAAAAGGAAGAAAAAACCAATTGTTTACGCAATCTTAGATTTTGGTTAAAATTTATGCATGTTTACACAGTCCAAACATAAGTTGTGGTGAAATTTGATCCCTGGTAACTGATGAATTTTAAAAATATAGTTTAATTTTAAATATGATAAAAAACAGGTAGCCGTACATAGATAATTTGTACTCGAATACTACATCAAAAGGTATATTATTATTTTCAGTAACAAAATAATTATTATTATTAAGATCAACTTTAATAAATTTTATTTTAACGCCATCTAGGTCAAGGAACAAAGATTAGCCTCTCTCACATGATGAATGATTTACGTGGCAACACCGAAACATCATAGCAAAACATAGACTATAGATTTTATTTTTTAAAACTTTAACCACTTATCAAATAATTAACTTGATTAAAAGGTCTGAAATTTAATATGGAATTTCAATTAATTTGTTTCATAAAATAAAAAATATATATGTTTAAAGTATACAATCAATTTTGCTTGTATTATAGCATTTAAAAATAATGTACATAGTCTATTGTTGATTTCTGGGTTACCAACATAAAAATTTACCCACGTTTGTTGGTTTTTAAGACAATGTAAATGTATAGTTTAACAATTAATTAAATAACTTTAATTTATCTAGAAACGTTCAAAGATGAATTCTATATTTTTTCTTTAAAAATTATTTATATTTTTCCAAGCATACATTCAATGAATCATGAGATCGGTGGTAAATTTTTAAAAAAAATTAATTGGTGGCGAAAAACTGAAATCATACGTATATATAATCAATTAGATATTTATAAATAGATAATAAGTTAATAGTTTAATCTCTACTAACAGGTGGAACAGCAAAAAGTAGTTTTTTTCTGTTATTTTTGACCTAACCTTATGTTTAATATATTTTTTAAAATCTTTAATTTGGAAGTTCAATATTTTCAGTTATTCCGGTGTCAACAAGGATATAAGGATTTATAGGTAAATTTAATTTAGAAACTGGCAACTCAGTGTGTTTCGCACGAACGCAAGATGGCTGCCAATTTATGTGAACGCAAGGACGAGTAGAAAACTCTTACGCGTTCGTTTGATAAAATATAGTTTTTTTGTGATATTATTTTACCAATCGTTGTTTTAACTTAGTGTATGTGTTTATGTGTTATATGTTATGAGTTATCCATGTTTTTAAAGTCATATGTGCAATATTGCGATACAAGGCATATAAAATGTTCAGTGTTGAATTGTGATGGTTATTTATGCAGTGATAGTCCTCCCTTGGGCGTAATGATGCATGTTATTGGATGATATCGGTGATTTTACGTGAGTACATGTGTTATATTATAATTTATGTATAGTGTAAGATAGGATAAATTGAATTTTTCTGTCGCCGTGTAACCTATTTGGTTGTTTAAGCTGGTTTTTTTATAGCGTGGCTATAGTAGGCGCTGAGTCGTCGCCGGTTGTAATAATGCAGCTGTTCCGTTTACACGATGCAGCCTTTTTTGTACAAATCAGTCGTAATTTCTTTCGAGTGTTCAACGACTGGGACGTCTGTAATTTATGTTATTGTTGAAAACATTGTTGATTTATTCGGCTTTTGTTATTAAAATGATGATTATTTATCTTTTAATAAACAAGATAACGTTGTTTTAACGTTAATGTTATTTTAAAAATAAAGACATATAGACTAATAAACTATAACATATGGTTAATACCATCTTTAACAATGTAACAAGCATTCAACTACGTTATCTAAATTGAGACAAATGTACCTTTTTTTGTATGGATAATACCAACCAACCCAGAAGGTTACTGACTAACATGAAATAAAAAACCTGATTTAGCCTGACTGAGAGATTAAAAAAAAAGTTGTTAAAAAATAACATTTGAGAACTTTATTTCAGTGTAAATTTTACTATTTTTATTTATGAATAACACTATTATTATTAATACAAATTATAAAAAAGACTAATTATTCCGAAAATATGATATTAACCAAAAACTTGCTACAGTAATAGTATTCATATTTCATATACAATATACTATATATTAAAGTTATTTTCCAAAATACAGTATGGAATGTTTATAGCAGTGATTATTGTCTATGATTATCTTAAACAACATTTAAGTTGGAGTGATAAGGTGCAACACTTTTGATGTAAACCAGACATAATATTTAATTATATTCAGATTAATTCAGATAGATAACTTTATTTAATAAACATTTTAACCTTTTCTAAAATATACAGGAATGATTTGATTATGTAGAAAATTATTTATGTATTATTATTTGTCTGTGATACACAAACTTAAGTATAAATGATAAGAGAAATCATAGACACTTTTTTCTTTATTCTCTTTGATATAGAAAATATTATAGGTATATAAGTAAATGTTCTGCATATGCCCATTTTTGCTCATAAATTATACCCATTTTAACTCATAGCATTGGCAATCAATTCTAGATCTACAAATCATTTATGCTGTTTCTGTGGGCTGGTAGGCTTAGTGTGTCACTTTTGAACATTTATTGTGTGTTTAACTAACACTCATTAATTATTTTCTGCATACATACTGAAGCTTGACTTTAATCAGTGTAATAATTCAATTTCTTTATCTGTCTTATGATCAAATACTGAATCAAATTTAAGGAGGCCTTAAATGCCATTTTGTTACTATCGCTTAAATGAAGGGAGATAGCTTTAGAGTGATATTTAAGCATTTCTCAAAGCTAAGTATCAATTTCCTCTATCACTTTGATGCGGTTGATGTAAAATTTCCATTAGATAACATTATCTTGATTAGTTTATCATCTCCCAAAATACTATCTACTTAAATAATGAATCTTTCCTTCTTATATTATAAAACTAAATGTTTGGCGGTTTGTGTGTCAATCATACTGCAAATACTGAATGGAATTTGGTGAAATATCATAAACAGATAGGCTATTAGCTAGATTTGGTGTTAGAGTACATTCCTTTGATCCACAGATTCCAAATTTTATGAGAGCAATGCAGCAGACAGGATCTTGTCTTATTTTAAACTTGTATTAAAATTATGAGGTTTTACAAACATAACATTGAGTCAATTACCAAGTGATTGACCCCTTGCTGCCTCTATTTAACCTCTGTATGTGGCATGTTAACAGAAATAGACAAACAGTCTACATTTTTGTTAAACAAGGTCTTAAAATCAACAAAATGTGCAGAAATATACATATAAAAGTACTGGAACAATGTAGATTTGGAACTTTTCAAAGAAATTGTTTCAAACAGTAATTTTAAAGCAATTGTATTAGCATTAAGAATTGCATTTCTTGAATAAAATGTTTTAAGAAAAATAAAAATACACCACAAAACACATTTTCTTTATGGTTTCACAGTAGCAATGCAATATTCATGAATAACAATTGTCCACAACATTACCATTAAAAATTACAGTACGAAGCATAATTTGGGTAACAACATGACCTCATTTATGTAGTAAAATGTTGAAGAAAAATGTACAAATTTTTATGTTCCCCAACAGGCAATGGTTGATTATTTAAATTGATTTATAGGGCAATAAACATGCACTCCTGGCATGAGTCAATGTTACCGATCCACTTTCTACCCGCTGGTGCATTTATTTTACTATGTATTACATGCTAGCTATTTAAATGTTTGTTCTTTTTACTTTTTTTACTGGGATTTAATCAAACATTTAAATTTTATATATAGTTGTCTTTTTAAATTATTATTTTTAATCAAAAAATATTAAATACTACTGGACCTTTATAGAGATAATACAGATTTGATCAACTAAATTTATTGCAAAAATAACATTATCTCATAAATTTTATTTAGCTGTTTAATAACTTTGAAATTATTTAAAAAGGTTGAGAAAAAGACATTCCCTAATTATATTCATTCTCATTAAATTAAGAACGAATGTCACCAAAATATTTTTATGTATATAAATTATATGTTTTTTGAATAAGTATAACAACATGCAACATCTATAAACAATTTAAATGTTGATATTATTCCAAAATGATATTAATATTTATACTTAATGGAATGAGTTATTGAATCCGCATATAACATGCTCTTGAAATGATATTCAAAATAAATTGTTTTATTTACAACACAACATGTCTGCAGTCTAATATGGTAATTTGATATTAATTGCTTGATATTTGTGTGAATAATAATTTCAAAGCTTAATGTTATTGGAAAATATCCAATTATTCATGCATTTTCATATTTTCCAAGATTTATGATCATATGTTCATGTGTAGCATACATACATTAAAAGGCAAAAATAAACAGATAGGTATGAAAATGGTTTGATTTGACAAACAAATGATACATTTTGTATGTATGTAAATCTGTTGTGCAAAATTTATTCCATAGATTATAACTAAATTTGACACACAGTACAGAAAGATGATTTGATGTTCTTCACTGAGTTTTAAATGGACTTCCAAAGAGGGGGAGGTTCTCAATTCAATTATATTATGTTATTATTAATTATTATGTTTCAACATATCTCTGGCATTTATGGTCTGAGTTGGAAACTTCTTTTGCATTAGAAAGAGTAAAGTGTCTGTGTCATAGATCCAATTTGGATAAAGTCTGCTGATTGCATGATGACGCACCGCAAACACACTGGTTTTTTAATACATTTCATAAATAAAATAAAAGTTATTTTGAACTTTTTACTGTGAGGAAGTTGGTTCTATTTTTTGGTAAAAAGTTATTAGGTTATTTTTTTCCATCTTGAATAAATTTTGTTTATAATTTGTTGTCAGGAAGAGATAAATTAATAATTTAATTATGATAATGTTGTCATACTTCTGTATTTTCTGTGGAACTAGTCTGGTATTATCTTTTTAATTACACTATTTTGCAGTTTTAAGCTGGTGTTTTAATGCATAAGCTGTAATGTACGATAATTATTAAAATATGCATCTTATCTGTACTGATTAAATATATCCGATTGTGGCCAAATATATTTTACATTTTATAGCCAAGCACAATTTTATAAACAGTTCAAAAACAACTTGTTCTTTTTTTGACAAAGAATGTAGACATAATAAAATTTATCTTATCTACACTTATATTATAAAGAGGGAAACTTTGTTTGTTTGGTTGTTATCAAGAAAATGGCTCAAAAACTACTGGACCGAAATTAAAAATTCTTTCACTATTCGAAAGCTACATTTTCCATGAGTAACATAGGCTGTATAAAATTATGCTACGGGAGCAAAGCTAGTAGTTAGTATTGGTTATATAAATATGAGTATTTGTATATTTATAAATTGTTTCAAGCAATAATTAGCTGAAAGCTTTTGGCTAATTATTGTACAAAGTTATGTTGTTAATTAAGACACAATGTACCTTTTTTATGCCCGGTCCACGTATACGAAGCCGCGGACGGAAGCTAGCATTCAATTTCAATAATAAACGGCACTCGCAATTTACCAGTTTTCGTTTTTTGCCGACTGTAGTGCGTATCGTTTTGCAATATTCTCACATTTCAATACGTTATGTGAAATAGCGCGGACAATAACCGTAAACGCTATTTAACAATAGCTTTAATTAATTTATTGTTTCAGTCCGATGCATGGCTAATTCGTTTGTGACTGCGTATTTTTGTGTTGACGAAATAATGTTACAAAAAAGGATGTAGGTATTTCAAAAACAAAACGTTTGGTCCGAATTCGACTATCAATTTTAACATTAATTAATAGTAGGGACTTATATTATCTTTATGTACCGATTCTATTTTCAAATTTATTTATTAAAACAATACAATGGAAACTTAGGTATTGTTTAGCATTTTCACATTCAATTATTATACAATATTATATTAATTAAATTTTAATAGTAATAAATAACCCACAATTGATAACCACTGTATTAATATATTTAATAATGGATCAGAATGCGTCCGTAAAATATGGATGAATTCGCGTGTATTGTTACTGAATCTACTCATAAGGTTTTATTTAAATTGAATACACAGAGTTTTAATGAGAAAATATCTTGTTCATTATTTTCACTGTATGAATAACAAGAGAAATAATTAAATGTGTCATTGATCTTAATAACTGTACCAATTTTCAAATGAATCAATAAAATAATGATTTCGTTTCTTCCGCCCCTAGCTTCGCCTGTTTAATATCAATGAATTACATTTAAACTATTCAGAAATCACGCTAATTATCCAAAACTGTCCAAAACCGGATCGGTATTTTTTGTGTTTACTGCGTTCATACAGACAGACACATAACAGACAGACAGACAAGGGCGGGATTTAATTTTATAAACGTGTTAAATAAACGATGTATAATATCGCGTTAGGGCCAAGATCGATCGACTTGCGCTTGGCCCGTTTTCTATAGTTACCCGCTCTGACATTTGATCGCGTCGATCAGATATCGCCGAAAACCGTCTGATATACATTACATATGTAATTTATAAAACGAGAACATGTGAAATGGAATTTAATTAACTGTTTGTAAGTTTGTGTGCATTATTCGAGTAACACTATAAAGATTGAGTTGATTTGTGTTAAATTTATTTAACAGATAGCTTACTGAATCTTGGAGTTCGTAACATACCTAACTTATAGAACGAGAGTTAAATATAAAAAGTTAATTTAGAGTGTATTTTGTAAAAATGTTTATTCCTTCTGAAGTATTCTATAACGACTAAGCCGATCTGAGTAAAATATTGGAAAAATAAACAGCTTTAATCCTAGACATACATAAAACATAAATGTTGTCCCCGTTTTTTGTTTTTCGCTTAAAAATTTCTTAATGTAGAATTTTTATTCTCTGCAAAACATTCGAAAATGTATTCAAATTAAATTCACATTAAATATAACATCCTATGCGGATATTAAAAATACGTGGACATTTTTGGATTTCTTATAAAGAATATTACAAAAATAAAGTTGAAAATTTTATAAGATATGTGGATTCGTTTTAAATATTATTTTTCAATATGGCAAATACTCGTTCAAATAAACACAAGAAATACTAAGATAGATAGTAAAATATAAATTTATATTATATCTAGCTTCGTACGGAGGTAATTGTTTTTATAGTAATATACGTAATTATTATAAAAAACCTAGAACGCGTGCATGCGTTGTTCTATTTTAATTAAATATTTAACACTTTTTTCTACAGTATGCAAACCTTGAATAATCATATTAATTGATTTGTATAAATAAATAATTAGTTTGATTTAAGTAAAAAACGGCTAACAACATAAAAACGCCATTTTTAGGGACGTGTTTGTGAACGCGCTCACCTGTCAGGAACCGATTTAAAAAATCTTTTTTGGGTTAGATAGATCGTTAATCGAGGCAGGCTATATGTTATATAACATTATGCTATGAGAGCGAAGCCACGCGGAATAACCAGTAGGTAACTTAAGAAATTTCTATAATCATCTGTATGTAATTGTATAGCCTAAGATTATATAGTAAATGTTGTGTATACCTTAATTGTCACGCATATTAGATAAGTGATTTTATAATTGTATTTGGTTAAGGTTTAATATGTCTGATGTGGTGTACCTTTGGAATAAATAAATAAATAAATATGTAGTTACGAAAATAAGCAAGTTCAAACAAAGGAACAAACTGTTTCGCTTTTGTTGTATTAATAATAATTTAGTATATTATCGATTGATTAATTGACGTTCGGATTTATTTATATACGAGCCATGTTCACGAAACGCGTAACGAGATATAGTTTATACGTAAATTAACGATATTACATTGGATTTATATTAATACTTATTCGTATTTACCTTCATACTTTGATTAATTAGAAGATGAATTTTCTTTGAATATCTAAGATGTTAATAGTAATTTTGTTTAATTATAGAGATCCTTGGATTGGATATTGACAAGCTTTCCTCAGAAAATAGATTGCTAGATCGATCTATTTTTTGGATTAAGATTAATTATTATGACCATGAGGCGTTAATGGTTTTAATTATTTAAATAACATGAATCTCATTTTTTGGCAAACTATTCAGGAAACTCGTCATGATTTTTAATATTATAATGTATCAACATTGTAATTAATTGAATTTTGTTCAGTATCAAATTAATAACGTGCTTAAGTGTACTTTCGAAACATTATTATCTTGGCTTCATTTATAATTAATTTGTATTAACCAAGTCTACTCCATTTATAAAATGATTAAATACTTTAATAGGTTTACTTTTCATTATGTTCTCATGACAATATAGAAAAGCGTTCATAATAAGATTATAAATCGTTTAATGTGAATTTATTTTGTTTTTATTTAGAATTGATTATGAATTGTTTAGTGTGATTTTTTATTATAACATTTGAAATGTTCAAATTATATTTTTATTTTTAAACGCGAAGCCATAATAATATTTGCATGCTAAATGAGGCAAAATGTGTAGAATTTGAATAAATAACGTATCATAAAACATGTTCGCGATCTAGTTTCATTTAGAAGAAGGTAAGAAGATGACCGGTTTTGTTTGCCCTACCAGACACATTTACTATCAAGTCTTCATCGGGTTTCGAACCCTGAACCTCTACCTAATAACGTTAACGCGCTAACCACTGACACAGCGACGTGTCACGTGGCCTTATAATAGTTACAGTTGAATCGCACGCTCGCGAATTCTTTTCCGATATTTCCCGTTAAGTTAGTTATCGAGACGTTTCACTGAACTGTTCCGAGAAGGTTTTTACGTCGCTGAGAGGCATCACGTACGCGCGGGACGTGATACAACGACGGTTGGTAATGCGATAAGAGTGCACACAACTTTCGCCTTTCGCGGCATGCAATTTGGATCATTGTTGCATACTAAGTGCGACACGATTTCGCGAGTATCTGCTCGCAGAGCTGTGTGATAGTTTTAGATAGATTTTTATAGATGCACAGAGGAAAAATTTATAAATAGGTTTGTTTTAGAGGGACTTATATGTAATCAAAGGTATTCCTTAGATATCTTTTTTCGTATGTTCGTAGGCGCTATATTCGATTGTTGATATTTTTTGTAGTGCGTTTGCCTAGAGCCATTATTACCTTAAATTAATTGACTTAAAAAGGGCGTTTTAACAAATCACAAAAATGTTATGTTTATAACATTTTTGTGATAATGGAATTTATGTTTATAAATTCCATTATTGTGTTAGGAACCTGATAAAATTTATGTTGTTCTAATATTTGACAATCACTTAGTAATTCAGTAATTTTATGAATCGTCTTTTAATTAAATACGTAAGATGACGTCAGCGCCAACATTACAGATGAATAAGGCTGAGGCTGTTTGTACAGCCCCAATATTTGCCGACAGTTCTTCCTAAGTCCCGTCGGCAAATATTGGGGTGCAAATAGCATGTGCTTACTCAGAGTTAGATCGGACTTATGCTGTTCCTACAAATGAGACAATTTTCGTTGTCATGCAATGAACCGAAATTTGTCTTTGTAACATACGTCAGAAGTTAGGACCTACATCGCAGATGTAGAATATATTGGCTTGTATATCATTGACGGGTAGAAGCGTGGCGCACGAAGGCTCAGTTATTTCTCATCTTAATGAAGTCGCCACTCTCGACCAGCGTGGCAACTGGCCCTCTAAGCGACTGACCCAAGAAGGCTGATGGTGTTTGCGGACCTCTAAGTCCCGTGAGCAAATATTGGCGAGCAATGAACGCGTGCTTAGTAAGACTTAAATAGGACTCTTGGAATTAGATTATTTTCATTGTAAACTAGCTGTGCACCGCGGTTTCAGCCGCGTATATAGCCCGATCCCGTGGGATTTCCGGGATTAAAAGTATCCTATGTCATTCTCCTGGTCCTAAGCCTTCTGCCTACGAATTTTCAGCTAAATCGGTTCAGCCGTTCTTGAGTTATAAGTGGAGTAACTAACACGACTTTCTTTTATATATATATAGATTTTATGAAGTATTATAATTGAGCTACGTAAAATGACGTCAGTGTACACATGACAGTTTTAGAAGGCTGACGGTGTTTGCGTAGCTCTCCCTAAGTCCCGTCGGCAAATATTGGCGCGCAAATAGCGTGTGCTTAGTCAGAGTTAGGGGATTTCTAGATTTAGAGGTTTCTGCAAGGTGGGTGTATTTCATACTGAATGTAAGATTATTTTCCCCTGCATAAAGTATACATGCTTAGATCAAAATTAATAAAGACGTATATTGGAAAATTAAAATGAGTAGCGTTACGTTAGCGTTACGCAAAATAGGTTACGGATGTTTTGTTATTACTTTATCATACGAAACAACGAATTTTTTATTAGTTTCAGATAGAGGCGTAAATAGTATGGAAAGTGTATTCTTTATAACGCGAAATTTCCTATGTGACTCAAATGAAAAAAATCTGTGTTAAATATTCTATCATAATCATTACAAGTACTCGATCTACCCTCAATTCACAAGCATGTCTAGTCTGTAGATTGGACACACTCAGGAATAACACAAGTAGCAGATAGACTAAACTAGATTCAGAACTGGAACCTCTCGTCCTAGAGCCCTCGTAATAGTTTTACAATGTTAACTATTAGCGTTGAGGGTTTTCGAGAGAGATAGTACTATCTTATCGCTATGTTCATTAGTGAATTGGGTTAAAGTTGTACGTAGGTTTTAATAAGTACGAACTGTTATAATAATATATATTGGACTTAAATTTGAACAAGTGTCTTTTTTGAGTATGACTAGACATACACTCATGAATAACACTAGTACTAGATAAACTAGACTAGATTTAGAACAGGATTTACTCGTCCTTTAAGCCCTTTCGATAGTTTTTCTATCTTAACTGTTAGCTACGAGGGTAGATTCAAACACCTACGAACTATGTATCAATGGATATGTGTTAACAAAAGAAATATTTGTATAAAACGGATTGAAACAGTTCGTCACTGATTTCTTTTATTTTCTTTAACATGTTTATAGAAATGTAGAGATAATAAAAGATTTTTAGGTAAACCGCAACTGTATGACTGTATTGTTTTATAAAAATGAAAAAGCATTTTGGATACTTCCGAGGAAAATATTTTTTTAGTAAATATGTATAGTTTTCCTCTCTCTCATTAAGTAAGTTTAAAATTCCAATGTGATTACAGAAATAATTTCCTATATCCATAATAAAAACAACAAGTAGTTAAGTAAATAAGGTAGGTGAAATGATTCGTACACCTGAAAACAATACATTCGTTCGTTTCGCGAAAAAGTATTGTAAATCATAGAATCGATGAAACAAAGTGAAAATGTTGTTTCACCGTATTGCTATGTTCGCTTAGCAAATGTAAATTTACAGACAGATTTATACATTTTACGTTCAATATTTATGAAGGAAACATTTTGTGATTTTGTTTGCTTGTGTTCCGTTTAATGGGAGCGCCATACATTTGGAGATTAAAGATTTAAAAATGCGTAAAGTATTTATTGTTGTTATTAAAATATGTTATCTGTTATCACGGGTAAATTCTGTTATTTTGAGAGCGAGGACCATTTGGGGGGGG
>LQNK01003213.1:124738-143120 GCA_001586405.1 Phoebis sennae
CCCCCCCCCCCCCCCCTCGTGGCAAGCCCGGGATTAAAAGTAGCCTATATGTTATTCTTAACCCTTACCTATAGTAGTTTTTGCGTGATAGGGTAACAAACATACATCTTAACAAACTTTCGGATTTATAACATTAGTAGAATATTTAATATGTTCTTTGTGTTCTCATTTGGGTTTTATATTATGTTCACTTTTTATCTACGGCTTATGTCATCGAAATCTAGCATTTAACTTACATACAGAAACATATAAGACGCTAATAGACGATGTCTTATGTAGTTGGTAGTACTTGTTAACTAGGACTACGACCCTATTGGTTTTCCTAACTTTAGGTTCATAATATGTTTATATATACTAATATGTTAAATGTCAGAGAATATTCATTTGTTATATGTATATAATAATAATGGAAACTTTTCTACTTCCTTTGGATATTCATAAGGAACAATTGCGTCTCCCCGATTGTCGCGAATTTCGTCAAACAAACTGTAAGTATTCAGCACAATGGGGGTTTCGCCGGTCGACTTTGTTTCACCATTGTTCGAGCAAGGTTAAAGAAATCGTGTGGATCGTGAGATGTGTCGACATCGCGTAGGCCTGAGGATTGGGTCACTCCCACTTTGCCAATGATTGTGGACGAGATTTTTCTTTGTTACTATTTATGTTCAAGTAACAAGTAGATTAAGTCTGGAGAAATTTGATTATTTAGTCACAATAACTTTAAAGGGGAAATGAATTTTTGGGGGGTCATACCTTTTGTATACGTTAATAATATCGTGTGACCGTGTAGATTGGGATTGGCGTGTTAACGTCGCGTAGGCATGAGGATTGCGTCGCTCTCACTTTGACAATTTTTTTGGGGGAGATTTTTCTGTGTTATTCTATTTATATAAAAGTAACAAGTATAGACAGTGCCATCCCCGACGACTCGCCCCTCCAATTTTTGAATTTGGAATATGATCGCAATACTTTGTCTTGATTAGTCTATATATATTTTAGTGTGCGTGTGCACACATGGGTAATGAGTGTGTACCTATAAACCTTCACACAAGCGGAGTCTTGTATGTATCATATACTGTCAATGATTGAGAAGATTAGTGGGGCGCGTCTTCGTGGATGAATTTATCTAGGATTATTTATCTTAGAATCAGGGAAATTTGATTATTTAATCACCTAACTTAACACATAACTTTTAGAAGTGCTTTTGTATCGTCATACATTTTGTATTAAAGTTAATGAATGAAAGAAAGAAAGAAAAAAACATTTATTATGACACACTAAATGATATCGTATGATTTATTTAGTTTGGCGTGTCGACATCGCGTAGGCCTCGAAGATTGGGTCACTCCCACTTTGGCAATGATGTTGGCGGATTTTGGACGAAATTTTCTTTGTTCTACTTTGTGTTTTTATAAGGCCAAAGGCAGAGTGTTCAAATAACACAAGCTATGAAAAAAAATATGAATAAAACGCGATTATGTAATCGGAACGGAAAAATATTTACTCGGGAGAGTTTCAGAAGAAATCATTCTATATTCATTCTCAAAGTCAAAGTAAGGATAAAAAAAATTTTTTTTTTTCTATAATACTATCAAGAATTTTTATTCATTATTCGCATATAATTTTTTAACACAGGCTATACAATATTATTTGATAAACAATTTTTTACTTGAACGATATAAATAAAATGGAAAGAAGCGATTGTCGTGTTTTTTTTTATATATAAAAACCAAATATAATTTTATATAATAATAATTTTGTAAGCTTGGAGGCGTCATACAAAATAAAAAATATCAAAAACAAATTAATCAGCTTCAACTCATCTCATACGAAATATAGTTTTCTTATAGTACTTCCATAAAGAGTGAATGAATGATACTTTACTCTACTAAAAATAAATTAATTTCACGCCCCTATTTTCGCCCATAGTTACATAAACCGACCTTAATAAAAGTAACAGTCTAACCAAATAAAATTATCGAATAAATATTGATAAAAACTTTTTACACACCCATAGATATACAGCGGTAAATACAACCGTCAAATATATAAAGCACATAAATAAATATATTGTTATCACGAAGTGTGTATATGGTTTATTGAAAATAAAAGTTTTTTACGATATTCCGTTTATGGAGGGTTTTATGGTCACCGTGCATCGTTTGATGTGTTCGACGTGTCGAGGCATATGGTTTATGTGTTTTCCCGGATATCTTTAGTGGGGTATGTTACTTACAATTTTGTTTGCATGTTTTATTATTTTACGATATGCAAAATTATAGGAGTTATAAAATTTGTTGTTTTACTTTGTACAGTTTGAAGGTTTCATTAAATCTCTCAATGTGCCCTGCTATTTTACTCGTATAGGAGTGTAATACTAACCAGTATGGCTTACTAACTTAATCTGCCCTGCAATAATAACAATGGATTATATTCCAGTAAAATCTTCTCCCGAGATTAAACGTTTTAATAGCATTTCAATAACGTTAAGTATTTCTAATTTTAGTTCTGATTTTTGTATTTAACTATAAATAAATAATATCAGAATTCCATGGACGAACATTGTTCCTTATCCTTTTTCTTTTTTATTCTTTCCTCTTTTCTCAGAAACGAAAGTGCAAGAGATATAAAAACGTTTTCCTCTATCGTACAGTATAAAGTATTGTGGAACTGTGGACAGTCTGCGTCAATTCCCGTCTCCCGCTGAAATTGGTTTCCTCCATGTTTGTTGTTTTATCTACAATTGCCTTTACGTTAAATAATAGCATTGGATAGAAATATTTCTAGGTAGGAATGGTTTTAAATAAAAGTAAACGAAAGGGGACTGTTTTCTTGGACATTACTTTAAACAAAAGGGTAGTTTCAATGGTACCTTTAACGGCCGTTTTCAGTATTCTATCTATCCCTTGTTTTGCATACTAAAGTCAGACAAATCTATCTATTTGCATTAACTTTGATTTCAATATCCTAACGACAGATATATTTGCTATGACTTTTGTCTATCTATTGTCAAATAATAAACTATGTACATTGTACATGTTTTTTTTTTAATTTTATGAACTAGGCTGGAAGTTACACTACAATTGAAAGTCTGTTTAACGAATAACTTTGTTACTACAATTTTCATTATAAAATATTTTGTGGAATATTTTTGCGTTTTTTGAATTATGATCGCCGATTGCTGATTTTGCATCATTTTCAAAATATTTTTTTTAATAGTTAATTGAATTTTTTTCGTATTTGGGCCCTATAGTGTACTTAAGCATAATCGTTCTTATACATAAAAAATTATAGCACTGGTAACTTCTTTCTTTCTTTCTTGTTCTTACTATGCTTTGGGACTACTAATATGAATACTATGCTTTCACGTTTGAAAACTGTAAATATAAAATGTAATTTAACTCTGTAGTGCTTAGTGCTGTAGTGCTTAGTGCACGATGATGATGATGATGATCAAGATATCGATGTCATAATATGTCTACGAATTTTCCGCCGAATTGGTCCAGCAGATCTCGAGTGTTGCAACAAACCCGACTTTGTTTTATATAAATATATAGATTGTTTTTGCAGAACTTTAATATAGAGATATTTCTAGGATGGATTGAATTTGGGTATTTTAATCCTAAAATGTTATGTGTAAAATCCGTAGTTACTAGAGTAGCTTAGGCATAATTTATAACGTAAATAACAAGTAGATAAAATTAAAAATTGTTTTTTCTCTATCGTATAAAATATAAACTGTGAAACAGTGGACTGTCCGCGTCAATTCGCGTCTCATGCTAGTGTAAGATTATTTTCACCACAAAATCATGTTGATCGTATAAAGTCTGGAACTCTATTTACAGAAATTAGCCTGAATTTCATTACTTTTAGGCAATATTTCGAATAAACTCAATACGTAAATTACAAGTAGATAAAATTAATAATTGGTTTTTCTCTATCGTATAAAATATAAACTGTGAAATAACGGACAGTCCGCGTCAATCCCCGTCTCCCGGTGAAATTGGTTTGCTTCGTTGTGCGAACCGCCGGGGAATAACCCCGATGTTTTTTCTGATATTGTTTTTATGTTAAAGAATAGTGTTGGAAAAGTATTTGTATGATGATGGTTTTAATAAAATAATGGAGCGATCGGAATATTAAGAAAACTTTTGATAAACATGGTTTCTTAAAAAAATAAGTTTACGAGAAAGAGGAAGGTATAGATGTCTGGTAAAGATTGCTCTAGAAAATAAGACCGCCCTTGTACTTTTAGTTTGTTTTTTACAATGTTGTTATGTTTACTGTTTCTTATATGTAAAATAAAGAATAAAAATAAATAAAATACCTTTGAATGTTATAGACACAGATTGCATTAGGAATTGAATTGTAAAAAATTTGAGGAAAATGATTCAATGTTGAGTGACGGTCTTATTTAGCACGCACACTGCCGTAAAGCCTCTGTAATTGATCGTTTTGTTTTTGTAGATCATTATGTGATAGTATGTTTTTAATAAAAACATTTCTTTTTCTTTATTTCCTATGACGTTAAATTCGATAAAAAATAGATTTTAAGAGTTCACGGAACGTAATTATCAAAATTCGACAATAATAAAAACAAACTATTTATAGTATGTACTTACCTATTATCTATACTAATATGATTAAGACTAAAACTTTGTTTGTTTGTTAGGATTTAATGAATAGGCTCAAAAACTACTATAATAGTACTAGCTGATACGTACGGCTTCGCTCCCGTAGCAGAATGTTAATATAGCCTATGTTACTCGTGGATAATGTTGCCGCCAGTAGTATTTGTGCCTACTAAGAAAGGAACAAAATTTTCGTCTTTATAATATTAGCGTAGATTACAATATTCCAGATAGATACGGCCAATATTACAAACCCTCTGATGGGATACAAACGTCAAAATATAATAGCTAGCAACACAAATAACAGTTGAAATTGAAGGTCCATTGTAGAGAAGGTCTGGCGGCATTAATTTTGTTAGAATTATTAAATTCCGCGACCCGCCTGCTTTAATAACACACTGCTATTGAAACGTTTTGTTTTTCATTTATTCTCGTCTTTGGGATGATTAAATTGTATTTATGTTAGGAATGGGAATTCAGAGCTGTTTTATGAATGGGAAATTGTGTTTCGCTTAGATTTGGCTGGTTATTCTGTTTCTTGAGGTCCCTGTTATTGAATTTAAATAATAGATATTTAATTAATCTTAATAATTCATGCTCTTGAATTTTTAACTAAAATACGCTTTAATGTACATGATAGAATTCCTCGCAAAACCTGTGCTTTCCTTAGGTCTAAACAATATAGCAACGAATTTAGGCAAACTTATGCTACTAATGATAAAAAGCTGAAGTTTGTTTGTTGGTATGGATGCGGTAACCCTAGAACTACTAGACCAATTTGATAAAATGTTTTTGTGTTAGATATTAATCGAAAAGGCATACTATGCTGTGGCAACAGAGCCACGCTGGATAAGTAGTTATCAATATATTATCAAATCACGGTCAAGAAATTGGGGTGACAAGGGACGTTCCGAGATGGGTCAACCGCCGCCCGATCGTAACCAATCTCAAACTTAAAGACACATCAAAACTTCGCAGTTTGCGCAAGTTTCGAGGAATATTTTATTCGAAACGATCGTAAAATGGGACATAAAATGTTTTAAGTTGTTTAAGTTCGGTGGCATTTAAACTTTGCGTTTTATTTCGGGGATAAAATGAATTTTTATTTTCTAGTGGATATTGTTTTTGGAAGCGAAGCCCCGATTCGATTCCTGATTAAATTTTATTTTGCATCAACAAAGTGGCTTTTGAATTTTTATGGAATTTTGTTGTTGAAACAATTCAGCTCGTTGGGATTTTCTACGAATTTGGGATTTTTGTTGCGTAAAAATAAATAGTAAATAAATATTCCTGGACATTTAACACTCCGCCATCAAGTCCCAAATTAAGCAAAGCTTGTACTTTGGAAATTCGATAACTGATAGACATACTAAAACATACTTTTTTTCTTACATACAGGAGATATGATATAAAATATATAAAAATACAGTCGAATTGAGAACCTCCTCTTTTTTTTAAATTAGTAATTTGCTTTGTCATTTGATAAACTACGAAGAACATAGTGAGAAAATAAAGCGTGTTCTTGTAGAAATGAGTGCATCTGCACTTAAAATGAAGCATTTTCTTTTAAAATGAGTGCAATTGTACTTAAAAATTTGTTGAATAAAAATAAAGATTTCCATATCAAGTTATGTCGTATATAATGCGTAATTATACGTCGGCATCTCACGTCATACACGGATTAATGCGTCGTGAGCACATTACAGAGGTCGCGGGTTTGATACCCGCTGACCCTCGCCCCGGGCCTATTCTCAAACCATATATAATATATAATAGTATACCTACTAAGTAGTGTGTGCCGTATTGACTATATAGGCTTGTGGAAGAACATTGAACAATTTTGAAATGTAATTTTTTGTTTTGTAATTATACAATTTAGACTTTAGAGCCACTAATTACCGAAATAACTAATATTTTTATTTATAAGAAATTTTTGTTTTAACCTATTTGCTTTAAAACATTGTTAAGGAATGTTCAAATTGTAAAAATATTGTTTTAATACAAATAAAAACAATATTTTCGTATTCTAATCATATTTGTATATGAAACTAAATAGCTGTTCGGCGCGACTTTGCTCTTTTAGCTATTATATTATATAGGTTTATTCATCAGGTAAAATATAGGATTCTAATGGTGAAAGACACTTTCAAATTGGTCCAGTAGATTCGGAGCTTAATCAATTCAAAGAAACAAACAAAAAATCAAATCTAACCTCTATAATATAAGTGTTAAAGAGCCTTAAATGGGTAGCCGCAGGTTGGCGACGCCTGCTATATGGCACTATCGCGGGTCATCGGTGTGACGATGTGGAATGTAACCTGCGATTGAAAGGTCGCCTACACATGCGCGATGTACGCTAGTGGAGTAGCTGTACGATCTGGGTAGTTTTATAACAGGCCACCACTAAAAATGTTTTTTTTAAAGAAGATAAATAAATAAATATATGCAGCCTAAAAAATTGTACCTAAAAATCTATTTCTATATACTTATTGGTAGTGTAACATTGGCGACCCCAAAAAATAATTTCTTTCAAATATAATTTGGGCTGTAAGTTGAATTTCATATTCTATCACCTTATAGAATTTTGTCAAATTCTACCCAGTGATTATATATTGAAGGACAACAAGGTCTTATTAATGTTTTATTATAGGTTATTTGTAGTTATATAGGGATATTAAAAAGATATTAACTAATCGTAATAACCTACCTACAAGCTATTTGCGAATATTTCAGAAACGAATATAAATTTCAGAAAACGTTTATATACGTTTAATGCAATTTATAGATACAGCTTATAAACTATTAATGTTAATTTGCGTACAAATTAAGATACAAATCCGTTGCGGTAATTATATGATTAACTAAAATTACAGTTTACCCCTCATTAGAGATTATATTACTAACTTCCGCCCGCGATTTCTTTTTCTTGTCTATACTATCAGTACTAATATTATTAACAGGAAAGATTTGTTTGTTTGTATTGAATCGGCTCCGAAACTACTGCGCTGATAACGATATTGTTCAGAGATTCTTTGAAACCCGAGGCTTTCCTCGGATAGAATAGTTTTTAACCCTAAAATCCTGCGGTCAGTCATTTAACATCAGGTGAATCGCATGCTCCGCTTGCCTGTTTTGACATAAAAAGGGTAAAATGGCCATGTTTGACATGCTTTACTGTATTCCCTACAATAAGTTACGTATTATTATAGAACATAAGAAAACACACACAAGCTACGATATAATTGTTTTCATTAGCTGGATACGTCAGCGAACGTCCGTAACTCCGCAAACAAATAATATTTCCGATTGGGACTTGAAGAGTAATAAAAATACACTCGACCGGGGTACAGACGGGATCGCAGGGGTGGACAAGGGTGGAGTTGGGGGGGAGGTAGGGGTCGCCAAGTTTAAACATCATATTAGTGGTATATTTATTTTTTTCTCTAATGTGGTTATAACTATGTTTTACCCGCACGTGAATTAGACACGTAAAAGGAATGGATGACGAAGAAAAACTCTTACTTTCGAATCCTACTTTAATATTATAAATGCGTAAGTGTGTGAGGTTGTATGTATGTATCTTTGTTTGTTTGTTTGTTACTCTTTCACGCAAAAAGTACTGAACCGATATGTGGTAAAACTCGGTGTTTATATAGATAAGAGTCCAGAATAATATATAAGCTACCTATATACCATTTGCAAAATGGTGTTAAATTGAAAATAGGTAAAGGCCCGACTTTGTATCGATTTAAACAATTATAAAATAAAAATATTTTCTACTTTTAAGTGTGAGGAAGTCGGTTCTATTTTTTGGTAAAAAGTCATTATTTTTCCCGAATCCTTTTTATTTCCTTCTCATAAATAAAAGTACCAAAGTTGTTTTTTAAAAAAGTTGGCAACCCTCAGCTTGGGGTCGGCTATTGTGTAAAATAATTGAAAATATTCGAAAATTGAAGCAATTTGTTGAGGGGTGTACATTTTTATTGTTTGCTGTATATTTTATTTGACTTCTTGTGCCCTGGGTGGAAATTTGCTATTCATATTTTTGGGTCTTGATATGGAATTGGTAATAGTGACTGCGGGGGGTCGATGTACAATGTAATAATGTAAATGTAAAAAAATAAGTCCTATTCCTATTATTCCGAGAGCTAGGACCATTAGGCAACTTTTAGTTTTAATAGGGTTTTATTTATCTGATCTTTTTGGTGGGCTTTTCTACCTGCCAGGTCTTAAAAAATAGTCCCACTACTTACCAGCCAGGTCTACAGTTCCATGTCGGGGTATAATAGGAAAGGCATACAAGTTTTCAGCATGCCTCAAGCATTTCCCTAATGGTCCTATCTGTCAATAAAACCTATATCCTATGGCGCAAATGACACATTTCTATCCACTGCGTCTAGCTGTATTCCGCATGTAAAACAGTGAAATCGCATTGAGCCGGGAACAATATCAATTTTACGAGCGATTCTAAAACAATAGCTCGATTTGAATGCGCGGCGACAGCGGACAAAGCGATGGCGCGTCAGTGTAACGTGGCCATACACTGACACGTACCTTTATATAAACAGTACATTATATTGGAAGTGTTATCACTGTATCGATTAATTATTTCTTATATTGTAGTAACGTAATTAGAATTAAACAATTAATTTGTATATGTATGCTTCCATAAAGAAAGGCTTGCAAGGAAGTCAATATTTATAAATGTACCTGAAACTGTAACTCACATTATTTCATTTCATATCTTGCGTTGGAGGCAAGCTGAAAACATGTCTGATACTTCTCCCAGTATACCCCAAAATGGAACTGAACAAAAAATGTTCCTAACTCTCGAAATATAAAAGCAATTCTGATGAATCGTGGGTCACAATGATCCACAATAATCCTATAATTTTCTTTTGCTAATAATTTAAGAATATTCACTAATGTCACTGTGATGCTAAACTCAATAATTTACACTAATATTATAAAGAGGAAAACTTGTTTGTTTGTAATGAAAAGGCTCAAAAACTACTGGACCGACTTTAAAAAATTCTTTCACTATTCGAAAGCTACATTATCCACGAGTAACATAGGCTATATAACACTATGGGAGCGTATGATTATAAAATTATAAATATATCGAAACTAATATTATAAAATCATAACATCAGTAGACAATAATTGAACAATCGCTGTATTACAAATCAGTTTGTTTTATTAAATAACATGCATATGCATCGGCCGACGTTTCCGCTCGGCGCAAAGTTTGCTACATAAATTACGATGCACAAACATTCCTGCTAATTGTTTAGCGGTGTGTCACACCGACGGCTAGCGGCTGGTTTGTTAGTGCGGTATAGATGCAACATCTGTTTGAAGAATAGGGAAGACTTACATTAAGCTTTTTAAAGAGATCAAGCACAGTATGCGAAGGTCATCAAGTTTAAAGGTCTTTGGGTTAAAAGGTGGGAGTTTCTGAGTTAACTAAGAATGGAGAGGACTTATCTTACATATCTTACTAGATATCAGGTAAACTAGTCTGTGTAGTCTAGTGTTACATACAATGGTTTAAACACTAGGCACGTAAATAAAGATGTCATCACTATATATTTTATTGGCTGATACCCGCGGCTTCCGTAGCATAATGTTATATGTAGCCAATAAAATATGGCCTATTTTACTTGGATTACGTAGCTTTCCAATGGTGAAAGAATTAAAATCGGTCCAGTCAATTTCGAGCCTATTTATTACAAACAAGCAAGCAAAGTTTTTCTCTTTATAATATTAGTGTAGAGTATATACGGTTATGCATAATATTTTATACTCGTGAGCCTAAAGTGTTTGGCTGTAGGGCGTTTTTAATGGACGTATTATTTATGAGGACAGAAATCATGAGCCAATATTTAATTGATGACAAACGATTAACCAAAGAGTACACCCCGCGAGAGCGTTGCGTAAGCGATCCGGCGCGAGGCGGTGTGCCCGACCCGCATACCGCACGATTATCGCATTCTCTTGGCACGATCCTAGTGTCAATACATAGACTCGTATGTGTTGTAAATTATTAGCCACCGCGTGTAGGGTGTAATGCTAGGCGAGTACATTAGTTGCGTCTGTTCAGCAGTGACGACGACACCTAGGTGCTGAAAATCAGCGTGTTAAGTTGAAGTCTGTAAAGTTTATAGATATATTTTTTTTTATTTAATTATTGTAAGAACTTATTATTCTTGTGTTACTAAATATCATATATATCCCGTTCCCGTAGGATTTTCGGGCTAAAAACTATCCTATGTCATTCCTAGGGTTTCAAAAATACTTTGTACAAAATTTCATCCAAATCGATCCCGTAGTTTCGTAGCCTATTCAATACAAACAAATCTTTCCTCTTTATAATATTAGTATAGATATAGTACATCTCAACATGGGTGAACCTCCTCTCACACGAGCGAGAGACTCTCTTGGCACGCTCGACCTGCCCTGTATCGAAGTGTAATGATTGCATTGTATAACCGGGGACTGCCAATGAGGTAACACTATATAACATCAACGCGATAATAGTTTATACTATTGTAATCATTGGCGCGCATAGATATACTTTTTGTTTTTTATTTATTGTATGAGCTTACTGTACTTGTGTTACAGCTAATAAATATTCTTTCTCTCTCTCTCTCTGTCTCATATCGAAGAGGAAACACTATATAACATCAACGCGTTTATCATTTATAGTAATATTTAGCTTTGCGAATGATTTATGATGCGTTTTGCGGATAAAGAGATAAAGAAGTATAAATTATATACTAGCCATGAATTTGGGGCTTTTGATAGCGTTATCAAAGCTTTAATACTACATTCGATTTAACTTCATTCAAATATCCATTCATACTCTTTGAAATTTTTTGTCAATCAAGAAAAAAATATGATAAACCGAGCCGCGCCCCGCGGTTTCACCCGCGTATTTTCTAATCCCTTGGCATTTAATGGGATAAAAATGCCTATGTGTTATTCTGACATTAACCCTTACCTATACATATACCAAGTTTCATCATAATCGGTTCAGTCGTTTTTGCCTGACATACATACATTTTCACAAACTTTCGTATTTATAATATTAGTAGGATATTCATATTTATTCAACATTGTTGTAGTAAAAAAGTAAAAAAAATAAGTTGTAGTGGAAATTGTTTCATGAATGACTGACTGACTGAAAGCAGACCATTTCTGAAAAATTGCATTAATTTTCTATAAGAATTTTTCTGAATGTCTGTAACCAGTATTTTTATCATCTCTTCAATGATCGATAAATTGAGATTAGCACGTAGTCTCGTGACGGTGTAAGCGTCGGCCGTGCAGTGCAACGCTGGCGCGGATTCAACAATCCATCGACTTGTACTGGCAGCCGAGCTCGTGCAGCGCTGGTGATGTTGCGTATTTAGCGTTGATGATTTATTGATTGCAGCGCGCGACACGGTGAAAATGTTCGGTGTGATGTGAGGACTGAGTGGGTCGGCGTTTTTTCTAAGAGAATCTTTGTTATCAAAAATGTTTGAAAAATGAAAATATATTTTTTACAGTAATATTATAAAGTGGAAATCTTTGCTTGTTTGTAATGAATATATAGGCATAAAACAACTGGACCGATTTAAAAATTCGAAATCTACATTATCCACGTGTAAAATAGGCTATATATATATATATATAACATTATGTAACGGGAGCGAAGTCGCGGATCCGCTAGTCTATATATATAAAAATGAATTGCTGTTCGTTAGGCTCGCTAAAACTCGAGAACGGCTGAATGGATTTATCTTATCTTGGTCTTGAATTATTCGTGGAGGTCTAGGGAAGGTTTAAAAGGTGAGAAAAATTCGAATAATTGCCGGGTCCACGCGAGCGAAGCCGCGGGCGGAAAGCTAATTTTTAATAAATGTCAAATGTACCTTTTGTAGCCCGAACTGGTGCCTCTACAATGATTTATATCAAGTACAACATAAAACGAACGAAGTAGTGCCTATATACATTGCCTTATGTCGTCGTGTATAATTGTAGTCGACCTCCATTGAAATACACAAAATAATTTATACGAGTTCAATTCACAATTAATTGCTTCAATATTTTAAAGCAAAATTATTTGTTTTTGTTTATTGGTAATCGAATTACTCTCACAACATTAAATTTTCATTTTCCATTGAAAGCTGGACAATGCAAATGTAGGTTTATTTTACGTTTTGTTGTTCACATTATGACGAGTTGATTTCATTCATACAATTATTTATAATTGTTGTACTTAAGTAATTGGCTAATTTCAAAATATGTATGTGACGTCTCAAAAGAACTTACAAAAAGTGAATTTGAAAAATATTTAAATTCAATTTTAGTAATCAACATTTGGACTCTTATTAGTTTTAACATAATAGTTTTAGTTGGAACATAGGATGATTGATTCTAGCTTATTTTGTACTTTTTAGAGTGAGGAAGACTGGTTCTTTTTTTGAAAAGTGATTATTATAATATGTATAGATTAAGTTTTAGTTCAAGATAGAGCTGGAGATATATAAGTGATTAGATTGTTACTAAATATAGAATTAGGAAGAGATAGCTATTTGTTTCCAAGTGAGGTTTATCTAGGAGATAAGTTTGTAAGATAGGGTATGATATCTGTAAGATTGGTACGTAAAAATAGATAGAGGTATGTCTGATTGTCTGATTATCTTACAATATTATCATTGTACCTAAACTTAGGTATAATTGTGTGACATACCTAAACTTATGATTGCCTCGTTGGTCTAGTGGTAGCATCTTTGATCGAGAGCTTGTGGTTTAAAATATTTTTTTTTATTAGTGCCATTACTAGAAAATGTACGTGGCAATATAGTAGAATAGAATAGAATAGAAAATATTTTTATTCATGTAAACTTTTTACAAAGTACTTATGAATAGTCATTTTTTTAGTATAGGTAAAAATGTAGCTTAATCGTAGCAAATGTCAAACCCACGTTAAGTTTTATCATACCGTTGTGTGTAGGTGATCTATATCTATATTAACAGATAAAATAATACATAATACACTGTAATTCCCAGTTGTAAGCCGTAGGTGAAATCCCTAAGCTCCTCGATGGATACACACCCTAATCCTATTATCCGTAGTTTGATAAACGATATTGCGTCTTATCTCTAACCCTGTAAAGATTATATTTGAACTACAATGATAAGTATGACTGAGTTACACGAAATTTGTGTTAAGTTGAAATTAAACATATTGAATAGAAATGCCTTGTAATGGATTAAAACGTGGCTTAGTATACATTGTTACATTATATTGTAACCTGATGTTTAAAGGCGTTTTATTTCATATGGAAACTAGTCTACTTCATAAAATAAACATAAGATAATGGTACGAAATATACAATCTTTAGTTAACACCAAAGTCTTAAAAATAATGTATAGTACAACTGTTATTCCCAGATGTAAGCCGTAAGTGAAATCCCTAAGCTCCTTGATGGATACACACCCTAATCCTATTATCCGTAGTTTGATAAACGATATTACGTCTTATCTCTCACGATGTAAAGATTATATTTGAACTACATTCAAAAGCAAGGCTGGTTACACACGAAGTTGAAATTTAATTGTTTCGTTTCGTGGCATTGAGCGATGTATTTAGTTGTAAAAGTTTCAAATTTATATTTAAACATTAATTACCAACTGCCATGGGTAAAATCGTTTAGTTTCTGAATGGGAAAAAACGGTATGATTTAAATGATGACACAAACTTCTGATTCATATGAAATATTATCGCCTACGCGTGTGCAATACTCCCGAATGAAGGGTCTGAGTAAGTTTTGCTTCGGTTAAATAAAATAAAACTTGATATTAGAATATAGAATACTTACTTTTCCTTTTTTATCCAAAGTAAGTCTTGGCCTTCGACAAGATAGCCAGTCATTGCCTCGTATTCTGTGTTGCCTTTTAACGGTAATATAAGAAAGATTTGATGTTTTGTCTGTTTGTTCCGATTGAATAGGCTCCGAAACTACTAGACTGCTTTACCTTTGAAATACTACATTATTCTTTATGAACATAAGTTGTTTTACATTATTACGGGGAGGGAAGTCGCGCGAAACACCTAATAGAATATACATAGCTGGTGTTTATGGAAATTGATGGTATATATTATTAGTAGCATAGAAGCCTAGAATAAGGCCTATCCTATCCTGATATCTTAATATTAGGATAGGATGCGTAATCTCTAACTTCCGTTTTCAATAATGTATCAAAGATTATAGATAGATTGTTATCTCAGATTATATGACGTAAGATTGACTAAAGTCATAGCAAAGCCTATCCGTTGACAGCATATCGAAATTAAAGTAAGTGCAAATAAATAGATTTGTCTTTAGTAAGCAAAACAAAGGATAGATAGAATATTGAAAACGGCCGTAAATGTGTCTATTACGGCCATTTTCAATAATGTATCAATGATTATGGATATATTGTTATGTCAGATTATATGACAATAGATAGACAAAAGTCATAGCAAATGTATTCGTTGTTAGGATATTGAAATCAAAGTAAGTGCAAATAGATAGATTTGTCTGACTTTAGTAAGCAAAACAAGGGATAGATAGAATATGGAATTTAAATGTGTCTATTAATCATGATTTTGAAATGATCTATCTACATATCTCTTCCATAGCCAATCGTAACACAATAAAAGCGTCCAGCCGTATCTTCCACCCCACACGGGTACCCTAAACCCAGCAATTAGTGACGCATGTCTCCACCAGGGCCGCCAGGTGCGAGCTTCAATAAATGTTATTTTTTTAATTGTGCTTTGATTGGTGCACGCACGAAACGTGGTAAACGATTTTTAAATGCGAGGTAATTATGAAGTTTTGTGTTGGATTTTTATGGTCTATGTATTTTTTTTAATATTTGATGGTTTGTACATCTGGTGTAAAGTTTTCAAGAGATTATCAACGGCAATAGTTATACCGTATCTTCATAGTTGTAATTCATTTCATTGATTGATTTTGTTTCTCTGGACTCTAAAAGTCGTATAACCTACTATAATAATAGGTTTAGAATTTTTATCAATATTGATTCATCCTTCCTATCATACTGATATTGTTAATGTGAATGTTTGTTTCTTGTGTGCCAATCATATCGAAACTATAGAAAGTATTTTTATGAAATTTCGTGTATAAATTGGCATTGAATTTAGGTATATCTTTTACTGATATGAATTAGGTATAGTTATATATTGATCATGAATTTGTCACGAACGAAGCCGCGGGCAGAAGTTAATTTGTTATACAAAATTATATTTGAATCCATGTTTTAACAACAAATACGTGCAGACAAAGTATAAAAACCGTATATTTATACCCACGCGAGATCGGAACTGTTTCACAAGTATGAAATAGTTTTGTTTCGTAGACGGCCGCACGCGATTCATTCATCGTTCGGTTTACATGATAATGTGTTGGTTGCGTGTGCTATTTATGAAATATATACTTTATTGGGCTTTTATTGAAACTTTAATAGTGATTTTTTTGACATGAAATAGACGATAGTCAACATTTAAAACCTTCAACATTTAAAACTTTTAATATTTGATACCTTATAACGTGGCATGCGCTCATTATTAAATTTAAGTCATTTATATTAATTTATTGGCGAGTTCCGACTAGTTTACCGGTTAGAAAATAGCGAATTTTTATGCCCAGAAAAAGAACTGTTTTGAAATTTTTTTTAATATTTCAAGATAATTTTCGCTGCTGAATAACGGCCGTTTTCAATAATGTATCAAAGATTATGGATAGATTGTTATGTCAGATTAAATGACGTAAGATTGACAAAATTTATAGCAAAGGCTACCCGTCGTTAAGATATTGAAATCAAAGTAAGTGCAAATAGATAGATTTGTGTGACTTTAGTAAGCAAATCAAGGTATAGATAGAATATTGAAAACGGTCGTTAATGTCTCATAATAATTAATCTACGTATCTGTATATGTGTAGATGGATAACGTATGACAGATAAAGTTTTTATAGTGAAACTAACCGAGGCATTCAGTGCCTATAGAATAATGGAAATTTTCCGTCATCAAAATTCGTTCAGTAGGCGCGGCGTGACACACAAACATCCAAACACATTTATAATATGAATACATAGGATATTGAATTTGTTGGCCAAGTTTGTATGGCATGAACAGAATCCGAGTAAAAAATATTAGGTTAAGTATCAACCCTAGAGTATCAAACAAATATCTAGCTACTCTGATGATCCGTCTGTCTGAATGTAATTTGCGTAGGGCCACATGTATGAGTTGGGGGTGAGCCTTATCAGTAGGCACCGACGGGCTTGCCCTATGATTGATGTACGACGCACATATACCTAGTGCTAGGATACGTTTAGATTTAACTCGATGTAACTGTACACTGACACCCGTATTCTAATACGTATCTCGACATTCCTTGACTTCACTCAACCTCTGTCAACGAAAATTTACATGTCTGAGTCGGAAAAAAACTCTACTAACTCACGTCCACTCACGTTAAAAAAAATTTTGGAGAAGAAAATTTAACACAATATTTATTAATTAATAAAATATTGTATTTTTATGTTATTTCAATCATGAAATTTCGATTGAAATTTGTCATACGTCATATTTGACGTAACCTGAGTGGAAGTAAAATTAAGGTAACTTCTTAGAATACGGGTGTGAGTATCGTGTGTAATCGTATCGATAAAAGCATAGCCTTGTCAAAAGAGATATAAAATATAGTTTAGATAAAATTATTGTCAACGCCCATCGATTTCGAAGTCTCGGTTTTTCGTGCGATCTCGATTTTTAGGATCGATAATTTTGTTTCAACAATATTTTTGTTTAAACTTACCGTTTTCGGTGAGTCCTTAAACCTTGCATATCTTTTTTAGCGCATTGCAACATTCACACTTTTGGCTATAAACTTCTACGGATGAACCCAAGGTCTCTTATATTTTTAACCGTTTCAGTTTGGTCTATATGCAGCTTAAACGGCTAATCATGAAATAACTTAGCAAGCCTTTCATCACAGATACATATGCCGGCTAATCTTCTGTCTATGGTCCATCTTTAAGCGACATTCACACAGACAGCGGGCGCGGTTCTGGCGCTCTCGGTGTGAAGTATTTCATATAAATACAAAGAAACGGTTTCACAATACCCCCGTCACGACCCGCACCCGCTCAGTATGAATCACGTATAAGTCGTAAACATAATTATACACTTACGGCCATTTTCAATAGTCTATTGCTTGTTTTGCTAACTAAAGTCAGAAAAATCTACGTATTTGCACTTACTTTGATTTCAATATCCTATAAACGGATAGCGTTTGCTATGACTTTTGTCGATCTAACGTCGTATACGGCCATTTTCAATAATGTATCAAAGATTATGGATAGATTGTTATGTCAAATTATATGACAATAGATAGACAAAAGTCATAGCAAATCCGTCATTAGGATATTGAAATCAAAGTAAGTGCAAATAGATTTGTCTGACTTTAGTAAGGAAAACAATGGATAGATAGAATATTAAAAACGGCCGTAAGTTAGCAAAACAAGGGATAGATAGAATATTGGAAACGGCCGATAGTCTGACATAACAATCTATCCATAATCTTTGATACATTATTGAAAACGGCCGTAAAAAGGTGTTTCTTGTATAAATTGTACGATAACTTCACTTACACATAGTATCAAGCCTAACGTTGTACGTACGTTTT
>LQNK01003213.1:164732-186215 GCA_001586405.1 Phoebis sennae
AAACGCAAAAGAGGAAGACCGCATAAAAGATGGTGCGATGAAATAAAAGAAACTGCAGGAACGTTTTGGGAGAGAGACGCTAGGAACAGAGAAAAGTGGAAATCCATGGAGGAGGCTTTTGTCGCAGCAGGCGGCCCCTACACTGAAACACAGATATAATATAGCCACTAAATTATATAATAAAAGTTAAATTTAAAACACTAATATAAAATGTATAATGAAACTAATAATACTAACAAGTTAGGCTAGATAAATATTTTAAAAATTTTAAAAATTTACTAACAACATCTAGATGTAAGGTACTAAATAAGTAAGAAATTGTAACAACTTTGTAAAATGTGTGGGAAATAAAGCTTTTTATTTTTATTTTATTATATAGTTTTAAAAATAACGCATTTAAATAAACAAACAAATTTTTCCACATTATGATATTAGTATATTTATATTCTGATTTAAGTTCAAAGGTGTAAGGTTATCGACATTAATTTGATTATAGTAAAACGCCATACAACAGATATATAACGTCATCGTCAATCCTACTATAGTATGTATATTTGTTACTCTTTCACGCCAAAACTACTGAATCGATTGTGATGAAACTTGGTATACAAATAGGTAACGGATGGATTTTGATATGTGAGGTGTTGTTCGATTTATATATATTTTTTAAAATAGCCCTCGCAAATAAAAAAAGGGGGGAGGGACTGATATTTAAAGGATAATTCAACGAGGTTTTTCATAGATAATTAATAATTAAGCATGTCTATGAACAGCTTGTAAGTGACCGGGTTATGTCGGAATTTCACCGACTAAAACCCCTTAATATTTCTTCGGGGAGTTCACGAGGACACCGTAGCACTCTTACTATAATATCCGATAATATCAACACTAATATGATACAAAGGAAACCTATGCCGTAATTAAGCAACTCATAAAGAAAACTTAGTAAAAAATTATGAAAAACAAATAAGAATTACGGCCACAGTAATAAAAAACATTGTGCGAGGTCAACATTTTTGAAAAAACTACAAAATCCTCAATATCTCAAAAATAGTGATATTTTCGTATGACCTATATTGGGTTTTTTTGATAGATTATTAGCTCAGCTATCATTCCCCAAGAGATGCTTCACTCATTACGGGACACCCTGTATATAGGCTAGCTGGATTTATAACGTATGCGATCACTCTCAATATAGTTCCGAGATGTCGGCTTACGTTGATCGTGTACCAACCGACGCGCGACCGGCCGTGAACGTCTCGAATTGTTCTAGTTGACCCATTTGGACGGCCAGGCTTAGTGTTAGCTTATCTAATTGTTGTTCAATACGCAGTTTAAGGAGTCATTCATTGTAAAATCTGTTTATTTTTGAATTTAAAAGTTTGGCGTGGATACTTAGGTACTGCTAACATAGGCATAAAATAATATTCTTACGCACATTAAAGACAGTTTCAAAATTACAATTTTGTTCATTCCACATTTTAAAAATTTTGACTAGTAAATTTCTCCCAGCATTAAATGGTGATCTATATATAGGAGGACTCAAAAGGGGATTTTTGTAACTACTCGAAAAATTATATAAGGAGAAATCATGTACCCTGTAATGTACACCTACCGTAAATAAAATAAATATATTATTTATATGTACCAGTTGTTAGATCACGAATAATACTGATAATAGTTGTATTTGACCTGATTGCATGGTCCTTGGCTTGCGAATATTGGGTTATTTTGTAGAAGTTTCCCTAAGCACGCATTCCATAGAATGAGACATCGATTGTATGCAAATAATACGCGTTTGTGTGTCTGTGACCAATAATAATGATTGATTGTTGTGATGTTTGACGAATTTAGTCATAGTTCGTTTTAGAGCGAGTACTTTCCATATGAAATTCAATACTTTTAAAAGGATTTTAAACGCGGTTTATTAATTTCGGGTATAAAAATCGTGTTTAAAACCCTCAGAAAGTATTAATTTACTATATAAAAATAATCAAAATTATATAGAGATATATTTATATAATAACTAGCTTTTCGCCCGCGCCCGAGAAGAAAACGCGAGAAAAGTATACTATGCCCTAAGAGTAAGATAAGTCTGTCTTCCTGACACGCTTACTAACACAAGCGTGTCGCAGACTGTACGCGTGTGCGTGCATCAGCTGTTACTTTCACCGCTCGCGACCTTGACCGCTATGCCTTGATACTTAGAAGCATGCTAATGGTTACCCAGTTTTCTACACTTGATAGAAGACATTTGATTGCTTGACGCCGTGTTTAAGCATGTGATAGAGTTACACCCGTATTCTAATATGTTCCTCGAGCATTCCTCGACTTCACTCAACCTCTGTCAACGAAAATTTACATTCTGAGTCGAAACTCTACTTACTCACGTTATAAAAAATTCGGAGAAGAACATTCAACACCTCCATTCGTTCGATCTATTTATTAAAATATTATATTTTTATGTTATAAATTTTCGATTGAAGTTCGTCATACGTCATATTTGACGTAACCTGAGTGGAAGTAAAATTAAGGTAACTTCTTAGAATACGGGTGTAAGAGATAGTTTAGTTATGGAGTGTGTTTGATGTGTATGTGTGTGAGTGTCAGATGTTACTTTCGCCATTCGTGGCTTTGACCCTCTTACCTTGCTACTTATAATTATACCTTAACCTTTCTTGACCATACTATGCATTAACTACGTAATATACCCTATATGTATTACGTAGTTTAATCACCCATTGATTTTTTATGCATTCTACTAATATTATATATGCGAATCTTTGTGAGGATGTGTTTATGTATGTTTTTTACTCTATCACGAAAAAAATATTATGAAACTTGGTGTACATATAGGTAAGGGTTCAGAATAACATATAGGCTACTTTTATTCCCGGAGTTACTACGGGATTAGAAGTACGCGTGTGAAACCGCGGGGTGCGGCTAGTTCTCTATAATGTTAATTCTTTTAATAAATAAATAAATAAATAAATAAATTATGAGACGTAGTGATCTTGTGTGTGCGTGTGTCTGCATCATTAGTTACTTTTACTTTTCGCGACCTTGACCCAAGATGCCTTGGTACTGATTATTGTCCTATTAAGCTCATTTTGACCAAGTTCTGCTTAGAATATATTACGCAGTGTATATTGAGACATTGTTTACACTCGCTTACAGATCTTATGTCTGTTATAGTGTATGTGAATCAGCTGTTACTTTCAGCATTCGTGGCCTTCACCTAGGATGCTTAAGTGATAAATGTACTGTTTGACCTATTAAAAAGATGTTTTGCTTCGACAAAATTTTGTAGACCAAATAGTAGGCTGCTTTCAGGTGTGCGTTTAACACATTAGCTCTTTGTAATTGAACAAGATTGTCACTGATTCTATGTGTGTGCGTGCGTGTGTGTCAACTGTTTTCACCAATCGCGGCCGTGACCCATACACATAAAGACACTGATAATGGTACATTTTGCTATTTGACCTATTTTGGATGGAGGTCGCCTATGGCCCGGTTCCTATTAACGAAGGATAGTGTAACAGATAGATTGGCTATAATCAAAAAATCGCCATCCAAGTTTTGGTAGTTACAGTTTTATTTTGATTATGGAACAAGTGTCAGTTCAGATGATGCTACGTTTGTTGTGGTTGCTGCATAGACTTACTGATGTAAAATGATGCAGTAATGTATCCATATAAGATATACCTAAAACATGGGGGGTTTACATTACCCCCCCGGTAATAAAATGAAAGGATACAAGGTCTAGCTCGGAGCGAGCCACAAGTTGTATTGATTTAGGAGATTTCGATTCGTAGACTCCTCTTATAGGAGAAGTGGGTGATCATGTTATAGATAAATTTTGTCTCAAAAGCTTTTATGTGTTATATTAACATGCACATGTCACGTTCCAGGTGCGGACATGTCGTTCCAGGGCGAGTACGCGGCGCAGGTGCTGGGGCTGGGCGCGGAGGGCGCGCGCGACGAGCCCGCGCCGCCCGACCCGCCGCGCCCCGCCTCGCCCAAGAAGGACAAGTTCCCCGCGAGGGTATGTATGCTATCACTCCCTGATTGATAGGCAACAGCGGGAGAGTGGAGCACGCGGTGCACCTGATGTTAAGTGATTGACCGCAGCCCATGAACATCTGCAACGCAGGAGTGTCGCACAGGAGCATTAATGATAGGAAGTTGGGAGAGGACTAGAACAGGACGGAAGAGGAATGGGATGGGAATTCAGGCCTCCGGGCACCCGCTCGCCGAATAAAACACAGTACAATACTGCTTCACGCCCGTGCCGGTCTTCGGTTGGAGGTGGTAATTACACCGGTGCGAGCTTTGCCCAATCGTGCAATGCTCGAGTCCTACTCTTTTATTGCTGAAGATATTATGCAGCAGAATTACCCTCTGTCGCCCTCTACGACACCCACGGGTAGAAATGGGGTGGCGACATACGTATTCTGACCCGTCGCCACACGGGACAAACTCCTGATTGATATGAACTTCTGGACTACTGTGAACTACTGGACACACTTGTGCGACTCCAAAACTTCTGCGTTAGGTTCGTTTTTGGATTACGCAAATTCGACCACATTTTATCTTTTCGCTTAAAATATATCTATTCCCATATATAATCTTTTGGCCTGTGCATTGCAGACGCGGTTCGCGGCCGCGGGAGGCACGGAGGAGGAGGGCGGCGTGCTGGACCTGCGCGCGCGGGACCCCTCCGTCATCTCCGTGGGCTCGCAGCACTCCGCCGCCTCTGAACCAGCAGGGTACCTGGATGCCGTTAGGTGAGTCACTAGTGGTGGCTAATGGGCAACTTAAAAATGTTATGCTTTTGTATGGTACACATGCTCTGTTTGCCTGCTGTTGCATAAAAAAATGTCAATGGTAAATTGGTCTTAACTGTGATATTTACCTAGTGAAATGAGTTTTCTGCGTGTGACACTTGTGACCAATGTAGCTATACCTACCGATACACACAATTAAATGACTACATATACGTTTCAGATCGACGGTGTCCGTGTACTCGGGCAACTCGAACTCGAGCTCGGACCGCGACATCCTCGACCTGTCGATGCCGGACAAGAACTGCATGACCGAGGTGTGCTACGTGTGCGGCGACGAGCTGCGGCGCGGCGCGCTCGTCAACCTGCACACCAAGGAGCCCAAGGACAAGTGTGTGAGTGCCGCGGCGCTGACTGTACCCGACTGTACCGCATTATCAGATAGTTATGTCGACGCGCACAAGAACTGCATGACCGAGGTGTGCTACGTGTGCAGCGACTGTACTCGACTGTACCTGACTGTACCTGACTATACTAGACTGTACCTGACTGTACTCGGCTGAACCTGACTGTACTTGACTGTACCTGAGTGTACTTGACTTTACTTTACTGCACCTGAGTGTACTTAACCCTGTCTCTACCTATAGACTATAATCGATTGTACCGAGCTGTACATAAATAGGAAGGAGCCTAAGGACAGGTTTTTCTCAATCAAACAGTATATGTATGTAAACTTCCGATTGTGTGAAGTTTTATAGGTACCCATGTGTGCACACGCACACTAAAACAAATAGACTAATCAGGATAAAGTATTGCGATTATAGTCAAATTCAAAAATGGCACTATCTATTCCTAACTGCACTTAGTTTTTTCTCACTCTACCTGACAGTACTTAAGTGTACCACATTATTAGATAGTTATGACGTCCTTAACCTGTGATGGCAGACAAAAACTGGCCATAGAATTAGTGCATAGTATTAAATATTAATGTAACCGTACCTTTATTTATCTATATTATTTGCCTAATAAGATAAACTTCTGCTTATAATGAGCATACTGCGAGAAGTCGCGGGCAACAGCTAGTATCGTAATAATTAAACAAAAATATTTGTGTAGGAAAGAGTTGAGACAGATCATATATTTGTATGTCGTCACAGATTGTAATGATTACTATGTTGTTAAAAGTGGTGTATTTGTACAGTACGGTAAATATGTACAAATGGTGTCAATATTTAAACTAATAGATAAAAGGTGTTTGTGTAATACCACTGTGATTGGGTTTTCCACAGTCAACTACATAATATGTAACAATGCTATAAATATTCGTGATTTTCAAGTGCACTATCAAGGCTAAAATATACTAAAAGAATTTGTGGTCAATATTAAGTTTCAAAACATTTTTATTAAGGGGAAAGTATTTACTTAAAGCATATAAAAATAGACGTTTTATATGCAAGTAGGCATATATTATAAACAGCTATTAATGAATAATCTAAAGATTTTCTACGCACTCGCCGAAATTCATATCATAGTTGTGAAACTTAAATCTATGCGCCAAAAGTATACTTACAATATATTGAGAAAAATGCTGGGGCGCGTCTTCGTGGATGAATTTATCTATATTAGCTGTTTTATTAGTTTGATTTGGTTTAAAGCTAGATGGCGTTGCATCATTCATATTGAAAATTATTAATACACTACTGCGATATAATTGACAATTGCTAATTAAACTGTAATCAGAAAATTTGAGTAAATAAATACTTTACACTTGAAAAATTAAAAGAATATATAATTGTTGTCATAGAACATATTTTGTATAGTTTAATAATTATTAAGTATTGGTAAATGCAATACTGAACATATATTACAGTACTGCGACTTAGTTGACAATGGCCAATTAAAGTTTAATGAGAAAAGTCGATATCGCGGTCAGGGGTGCGGGGCAGATAGCGGGTCGCGCGGTGGGGTCGCGGTATCTGTGGTATTAATTATATTAATTATGTTCAGTGCAGCGGATGTGCTCCTGTGACGTAGATGAAGATGTTGGGTGACCTTGACGATGATTTTTTGTTTTAAAATGATTCCGTTGTTTTGCGTTAGTTTTGGTATAGGGAAATGTGTTAAATGATTTTTTAGTCTAGTACTAAGAAAAATAAGTAAATGGTTTACTATTGTTTTTTTAAAAGGTCCCAATAACTTACATAGCTCTTGTTTTATTTGGGTATTGTAAACTGTATTTTATAGCTATATCGATGGATGGATGGAATCCTTTTGTAATCTTTAATAAATAAAACCACGACTTATTACATCCTTTATACGTAACGTTTTTTATAGTTTTGGTGTAATTATGTAATTACTATATTTTTATTGACGTTCCCGTTATATTTCCAGAACAAGCAGCCGTACTTCCCGATCTTCGGCGAGCAGCACCCGCGCCCGCCGCGCTCCAGGCCCAAGGACGCGCAGGGAACCGTGCGAGCCTGCGCGGCCTGCCACACACACCTGCTGCAGCAGTGGAGCGCGCACCAGGTACATACAGCACCCGCCACACACACCTGCTGCAGCAGTGGAGCGCGCACCAGGTACATACAGCACCCGCCACACACACCTGCTGCAGCAGTGGACACATACAGGCGAACATACAAAATGATCTAAAAATATAGCGTACAAAACGTACCATAGTACAAATTGTGCAGCCTGACACCGCATAGGTGTGCACGTGTATATGCGCTCGATCATATTTAGGTGCATGATAACAGTTTTGGCGATTAAAAATTGGACTGACGCTAAAATTACTGTTACCTATGCCCTAATTTACAAATGGACGTACATAGGACGTGAATGATAAATATCAAAAAACACTAACAGTATGAACTTTCGTACACAAAATTCAAACTCACTTAAAATTCCATTTTAAAAGTTTCGATGTTGTGAAATTTCGGGACTTATTTGATATTAGAGACACATATATTATTTTTATAAGATTAGTTTAATACAAATATTCCAAAAAACAACATTAGAAGCAATAGATTGATTCGTCACTGACCCGCCTAACATTGACACATTGCCTGATAAACAAAATAGGTCGAGCTGACTGTTTGTCTCAATGGACACGCCTTTATTCAATTTGTTTAGTTTTATTGCGCTATATACTAGTATGATAAACAAAGTCTTTGTGTTTTTTGTATGTATGTTTAAAATGTTATTACAAAAACTAATTGACAGCTGTAGCTTTAGCTTTAGTTAGACAGCTGCCTCTTCAAAAAAAAAAAACATTTGCTAATTTCTAGTTACGTTTGGAAGAGTTTCTTATACGTGCATATTTTAGTACTTTTGGCATTTACATTAAACACCCTCAAAATTGTTTATTTTCTCGTAATTATTATTATTTTAACTTTTTTATGTATTTTGACACGAGATTTTCTGTATTTAGAGAGAAAGAAAATAAGTTTAACCACAAACAACAACTATACAAAAATAGAAAAAATCACTTAACAACTTTAAAAGGCATAACGATTTTATTATTCTATTTGAATTCAAAGTCCAATCGCACGTTGAAAGTTGTACGCGTGTAAAATTCCGTCGAAATGTCACACGTTTGAGCATTCTTCAAAACCAGACGTGTATTTACTTTCGATTGTGCTACGGGATTCCGCGAATTCCAACAAAAGGCACAAACAGATAGACAAACAGTGGTAGTTGGAGAGTCCGCGAACGTGCTGGTGAGGTTAGACACGCCAGCCGGTGCTGAGTGTAGACTATAAATAGGTGTAGAGCGACCATCGACTATTTAGATACTAGGTGATCCGCGCAGCTTTGCTCCCGTAGCATAGTACTATAGTAGCCTATGTTACTCGTGTATGTAGCTTTCGAATGGTGAAAGATTATTTAAAATCGGTTTAGTAGTTTTTGAGCCTATTTGTTACAAAGTTTTCCTCTTTATATTATTAGTGTAGATACGTCACTAGGCTACGTAAAGTCATTTGGGGTGTCGTTATCTTCGGTGTTATAAATTAACTGAAGTTATTTTTTTCTAATTATGAGAAACCGTACAAAAGTATAAAAATAGGAAATAGGCACTTAAATAACAAATATTTATTTATAAATCAGTTATTTTTTGACCGCCTACCCAAAAATGCGAAAATGAGGGGCGTATAATATTTATTTTTTTTTTAGAATCCTATTATGACTGAACATTCATGTACCGTTCATTCTTACACAGTGCACACGCACGCTCTATACCAGTTTATACTCTACAATGCTTGAACATGCTAATTGGCTAACCAATTTGCACCACACCTCCTGTATTGGATAGAAAGGTTAGAGTTATTTTGACACACTTTTAGTATGTTTTTTGATATAGAAATGTTTTGACATTTTTTCCCTTGCTTCAAAACACTTTGTTTGTATGAAAATTAACCGTTTAAAGAATTTGTATTTTGTGAGTACACAATGTCAAATATATAAACTGTAGGTTTGTTAAGGTCACTCAATTTTATTTAGCTTTTTAATGAACATACCAACTTTTGTTTATTACTGCTGGATATTATGGGTTTTTAATTTATTTTCAATCTACATATATAAAACTCAAGGGTGACTGAATGACATAGTAATCTATCAACGCACAACCCAAACCGCTGGACGGATCAGGCTGAAATTTTGCGGCAGGTAGATGTTATGACGTAGGCATCCGATAACAACGGACTTTGATCAAATCTGCGGGTGAAACCGAGGGACACAACTAGTAACTTATAAAATTTAGATTTTATTTTATCTTCTAAAAACAGTAACCGTGTGCTATGTGATGAAATATGAATATTCACAAAGGCAAAAGTCTTTTTTCCCTTTTCATAATTTTAGTATGTCTTTACATATAATTAAATGTACTATAAATTAATATAGCGCTTCAATTTCATCGATTACTACATGTGTACATATTATTGTATTAAATATTTTGCATTTACAGGTATATATTAAATATCTATAGTGGCTTAAAGCAATCGCACAAAACGAAATAAATTAGCAGTTATAAATAAAATCGCACGTATTTATAAAGCGCAGTGTAAATGTACCGATAGCGGCGGCCGCGGGATCAGCCGATAGCCCGGTGACTTCAATGCGTCACTTTGATAGCTTGGGTACGGGTGTATCTATATGTAATATGTATATACTGATATTATATAGAGGAGAGATTTGTTTGTTTGCTTGTTTGTAGTGAATAGGGTCGGAAAGTACAGGACTGGTTTGGGTGAAATTTTGGACAGAGGCTTTGGAACCCCAGGAATGACAGGGTAGTTTTTATCCAGGGTGAAACGGAGTGAGCGGAGCTCAGCTAGTCTATACATATAATAAAATTGTAGAAATGAAAATTCTGTACATTAAAGATGTTTAAAAAATAATTAGCGGGGGATTTACTGAATCGACATAGAACCCAAAAATGTGGGTTTTGTCTGTCTGTCCGTCTGTATGTCTGTGCGCGTACGATTCGAATGCGTATTTGTTTTCTTTGTCATTTGGTGTGTAACAATTTCTTCCCCACCCCTTTTCATCTATAGACCCTGAATGCGAGCGAAGCTGCGGGTAGAGTCTAGTATAAATTATATAAATAATTATTCATGGATTTTTAACACTACAAACATACAGTTCACATACTTTCGCATTTATAAATAGTAGGACTGTGGAAATCGCTTTATAGGTAACGAATTTGATAAAACCTATCTTAACACAAATGTTAGTTTTTATCCCATTCGGTAACATTAAACTAAGCCGGAAACTAGCATTAAATACTTTAAATTCATATCGTGCAATACGTAACACACCTCATTCTTGATTCTCAAAGGTCGCGATAAAACCATGTGTTAAGATAATGGGACGATAAGGGAATTCACAATCGAGAAAAAACGAATTTTTTCCCTTGATAAGGTATTGGTTTGGTAATGCCCACTATTTATGTAATCTGAGACAAATCTTATCCGTAGGAGTTCCTATCATCTTTTTATATACGGGGAAGGGGGAGGGGGGCTGTACTTTAGGGCTATTGCGTATCTTCGTTGACAACTGAAAGTGTAGATCACTTTGCAAAGTGACCGACAATCAATTGTCAAACTACCGTTTTCGTATTGGCTGTAAGTGTCCAACAAAATGACGTCATGTCCACCGATAAATTTGATCGACACCGTAACTTATTTTGAGAGATGTTTTTGTATCGATTATTTGAAATTGGTCTCCCTTCGACATACGTTGTTTTCAAACTAGAAGCGTAATGTCGATAAAAAATAGTGCTGTTTCAATGCAAACATCATAGGCACCGTTAAGCATCGTAGTATGATATCCACTTATGTCAATACGCTATACCATTTCTGTTAATTTTTCGTTGACATCAAATTCCAGTGTGTAATCAGAGTTGTCAACAAAGATACGCAATAGCCATGCTGTAGGGCTATATAACTATCTCTGGTTGCTCACGTCATTTGATGTCAACGAAACATTAACAGATTTGGTATTGCGTATGATATAAGTGGACATCATAATACGGTGTTTAACGGTGTGAAATTTGCATTCGAACAGCACTATTTTTATTGATATTATGCGGCTAATTTGAAGACAACGTTTGCTGAAGAAAAACCAATTTAAAATTACCTATACAAATACATCCCTCAAAATGAGTTACCGTGTCCATCATTTTGAGTGCTCATGACGTTATTTTTCTTGGACACTGTTAGCCAATACGAACACGGTAGTTTAATCATAATTGATTGTTGGTCACTTTGTAATGTGATCTGCACTTTCAGTTGTCAACGAAGATACGCAATAGCCCTGCTTAATTACAGTAGAATGAAAAAGATAAAGTCTATATTTTATTATATTATTTCATACCTTAATTGCGATCGGTTATTGATCGAATTGAACAAGTTTTCTTGGTTAGATGTCGTTTAGAGATAATGTATCTAGTAAATTGATTGATATTGAGAAGAAAATTATGTTTGAAGTGAAGTTTGTATAAGATAATTATTTTTTAGACAAGTAAAAAGTAAAGTATTTTCCATGCGATCGTTACATTTTTAATTGTTAAATTATATCAAAATATATCGCTCCAAAATAACAATTTCCTATAATTTCTAAGTCATTGTTTTATACAAATAAATAATACTGGTTGTTTCTCGTTACGTCACATACAATATTTGCTTGTCGCAATACATAGTATTGTCTAACAGTGCAACTATTGACTTTAATACTTTGATGTTCAGTACTCCTACCATGAGTAAGGTATTGAATAGAAAAATCAAGTAAAAATGTATAATCTCAGTGCATATTTCAGATTAAAGTTGTTTATTTTCTGTGTAAACATCAGCACACCCGCTACAATTTTAACATTTAGTTCCTACACTTCCCACCTTTTAACCCTACCTGGGTTATTTTTATAGGAAATGGGCAGAAAGCAGTAGTCAAAGATGCAACGAAGTAGTCAAGCGATTACTAATGCACGATTCCTGAGTCACTTTAACGCTGGTTTCTCTATTCCATAGCGAGCGATGCATCAGTGTGAATTTTCGTCTGAAATTTGTCTGATAGTGAACTTTAAATCCATAACAAACTATTGACAGTTTGACTAACGGCCGTTTTCAATAATATACTAAAGATTATGGATAGATTGTTATCTCAAATTATATGACGTTAGATAGACATAAGTTATGACTTATGTCTATCTAACGTCATATAATTTTTTGCTATGGCAAAGGCCGTCGATAGGATATTGAAATCAAAGTAAGTGCAAATAGATAGATTTGTCTGACTTTAGTAAGCAAAACAAGTCATATATAGAATATTGAAAACAGCCGTAAAACACTCAGAAACAGGGCATTACTCGTGCATATCATGGTAAGGGCATAACTCGAGTCAGTTGTATTCACTGCCTCTATTAGACTGGCACGAAGCATCTAATTCAATAACTGGTACCAGGGTAATCCTACTGTTATGTTTATGATGCTGTTTAGAGGCTACAATTTGGTATGCATACAGATTGTGTGCGTTAAGTGGAATCGGTCTATTGTTGTTTTTAGATTTTATGTTTTGACTCGGCTTGGTATTGAATTCGTTTTGCAACTTTCTATTTCTATTTTCGGAGTCGTCAGGTTCTATTTTATAATAAACTTATTAAATTTAATGATCAAATTAATTAAATAATGTTTTAGTTGCGCTAGTCACTCCCGAGGAGAAAAAAAACTTAATTGTTGAAATTTGTTTTTTGTCTGAAATGCGCGCTTTGTACACCATCTATTTTTTATCTTAGTGGCCTCGTCTGAAACTTTTTTAATTTATCATTTGCGTTGATGATTTCTAATTTAAAAAAAGGAATGTCTTCTAGTTTAGCGATCATTTTAAATATAGAAATCATCAATTAAATCTTAGTATTGATAATCTAAACTAATTCGTAATTTAAATTCTTATTAAAACATTTCGAAAATTTATATCACAACGATTGGACAGCGCGAAATCACTGCACACCGGCTTATCAGTTGTACCCCTCAGTCGCATTCGGACCGCGGAGCGAGCGACACGTGTGTCGTGACTATGACCGCGCGTGCAGTGCAGTGCGTGTGATAAGTGGAGTATACAGTGTTGTGGATATTGATGGGGATTGAGGTGGAGATACAGTGCGTGGGCATGTGTGGGAAGGAGGAGATGTCTAAAGTTAATGGGAAGGTACTGAACAGTTCAGGATTCCAGTGATCTGAGATGATGCAAATGTTGTTTTAAAACCTGGAGTATTTTAAGGTTTAGGATGCAAGGGATTTTTAGGACTGAAATCGTATTGATTTAATTTAGTATGATTACTGATGTCCATGATGAGCAGTGCAGCGTGTGTATTAAATAGATGAGAAGCATAGAGTGATGGGTATTGAAGTAAATATATAGTACGTGCGTGTGCGTGGAGAAAGAGATATCTAAAGTTAACACTGAACGGAAGAGACTGCACAGGACTCTAGTGTTTACGGTTATATATGATTTTAGAATATTGCAAAGGTTTTTTTAAAACCTTGGAATAGGATTTTATGATATGGTACGATGCAACAGTTTTATATGAAGCATAGTGTTGTGGATATAGAATAAAGATCGATTAATAAAGCAACGATGCAATGTGGGCATATTGAGACTGGTGTGATGTTGCAAGTAGTTTGCTTAAGCCTGATTAGAGGCACAATGTGCCATGTATTAGTAATGTGACATAGGCATAAGGCTGTGATGGGTATTGCTAGGCCTGAATCGATTGGCTTTGTTACATTTGATTTAGTTTAAACTATGACAAAGTATTTTGCACCTGCAATGGCTTAATTAGATAGGGTAGTCTAAACTTTGATAGAAGGCTTTTTCTTGAGCTGTAACTGAAAGCTCAATAGTATTATTCATGTATTATATGGTCTTTTGCAAATGTGTATCGTTTTCTAACATGGTATTTTCTACTTCGCCGTTACCTCAAACCCAAAGAAAATTGCGATTTGATCAATATTTTCGTATATCTTCGATTGTGAATCCATTTAAGAAATAGACACAAATACCCTGTGTTACCTTAATCCGTTTATAAACCGGTGATTGCTTGCAATTATTGAGTTTAGCGTATATAGGTTTTCTCCATTTAGTACTAGTTGATCAAGTGTCTCTTCTTATGACTTTTTTTCGAAGTAAAAAAGGACTTTGAATTTTGTAGCTTACTACATGAATATTCTTGTTATAACATTACTATTTTTGCTTAATCACACCTAAACGTCATTCCGGCAAATAGGGAAAAATAATTGTCGCGAAACCGGTTCCAATAGGGTCATGTAATTTAATGTTTTGTTAAACAATTAGCAGGCTTCGGAAACGTAACCCGTCGTGGCAATTACAGAAAAAATATGTATCTATATAAAAGAATATCACATTCGTTCATCGTGCCTAAACGTGGCCGTTTTTATATTTTCTTACAAGTTTTCCTCATTGCGTACATACATTGTTTATGTTACGATTATATCACCGAATCGATTGCCACAAAAAACTGTAACGAGATAATATACAAGCGAATTACGCCGGTTTCGTAAAGGTTATCGAAATCTGTCACTAATTAAGTTGACATTTTCAAGAATCTTCCTGAGTGCTAAAAAATGTACTAATTTCATATTTCAACTTTCTGTACTTTATTCTGTGCTATGATAATTTAGTCAATTAAAAGTTTAGATTTAAAGGTTAGATTTAAAGAGTTTTATTTCTCTTAAGAACATTGTTCACCTAAAAGAGATATAAACATTTAAAATTTCTTAGTATCTATCACTTCTCTATGACTAACTTACTTGTCTAGATTTAACATATATTGCTTAAGCTTAATTCTATTCCTATTTCTACAGAATAGAGATAGATAAAGTAAACTGAATCGTATGGCATTGATACGCAAGTTCTAAACTCAATTAAAATTGATAAACGAAAGAATATTCCACTATTTATCAATGTGTATTTTCTTGTAGCGTAATTTATGTTATCGCGGCAATTAACTAGGTTAAGATGACAGTGATCTGTAACTATAAATTTAGCTTTATCTGAAAAGCCTGTTAAAATATTTGTTCGGAGCGAGCGCGTGTGTTCAGGTGACGTGGAGGTGTGACGCGCCGGCGACGGTAGGTTAGGGATGCCTAGTCATCGTAAGCTTGACGATAAATGTCTTGCTAATAAGAATAGTATACACACTCATATTTATTCATATAACTTTTGCATAAAACATGGTATACAATGATGTTAATTTGGATAATGTTCGCATGTTTTACCAGTTACTCGATACGATTTGGCGAAAACGAAACTTCTGAGTAGGTAATATCATCTCGGACTTGTCATCACTTTAAACAGTACTTAATGCTGGCGATAATAGCTGAAATCTATTTAAAGACGGTTAATGTTTTCCCTTCAGTCGTACAAGAAAGAACAATTCCTAAACAAGAATATAATATACAGTATTTCCAGTGTATGCGTAAAAATGAGACGAGTATTGTGTTCATTCTCGTAAACAAGTTATTTTTAGTCTGTAATCAAAAAAATTCCAAGTAATCTTAAATATCACAACCAATGCGACAGTCTTAAAAGATAAAGAGTAAAAATAAATTTAAAATGTTTGTAAGAATAAAATTTAAAACTAAGTAAAAGTAAGATTTATTTGTTATCTATCGAGCATCCCTAGCTTTTTGTTTGTTAAGGTGTTTCTAGTGTTTGGATTACGCCGAGTGGTAGCATTGCGTGGCTTGTGTAAATCCTTTTCATTTCATATCACTTATCTTTAACAACATTGTTTAAATAGTCTCGGTAATCCGTTATATTGATGAACAATAAGAAGATGAGAGGTCTCAGTATGGCTCCCTGTGGAACACCCATTTCATTTAGGTCATTTAGAATGTCTTTTGCACTAATGCTGCAATTTTAAGTTGTAATCGGTTACTGATAAATCGTTTTGCTATTTTTATGCTTTGAAAATATGCGACCATTCGAATTAAAAAAAACAACAAGTATAATGATTAAAGAAGCTTCAAAGTGCACATTTGACATCATCTATGATCTACACTTCTAGAAACCTGAATCATAGTATATTATTGTCATCATTATTTGTATTTACGCAAGTAATAATATATTATTGAGCGGCATACAGACCCCAGCAGCGATTGTAAATTAAGCCGATAGGGATCCTAATCGTACAATAACACGATTACGATAAAAGTGAATTTTCGGAGAACCTCCACGTCACCCGCAGTCTGTACGCAACCGCTCGAGACCGGCTCGCAGATACTGACCCGGCTTATCGGCGGCCACACGAAAATAACCTTTGTACGCTCGTAATAAGATACAAGTATTTGCCAATTTTTCAGGTCCATGACATTATGGTTGTTTAAACTTAGTTCACTTGTGTTAATCGCTTGTAGATTGGATATCTTCGATGATGCATATATTTGTGGGAAAAAATTCCTATTAAAGAGTTTTTTGCTCTAATTTTAGTTTTATGTTCTGATATTGAAAAAAAATTGTGAACATATAAAAACATAAATCGGACACTTACGATGATGTCAAAAATTTTATTCTTTTAAAATTTCTCTTTAATTTGCAATATGATACAAAGCTACAGTTTTGTATTATGTCTCCACATTGTTCAATAAGTGCCTATAAAATATAATAAAAGTCATGATCTAAAATCACTGGAAGCATTCTTATAGCTTCAAGTAATTTTGGGTACATTTTACATGCCGTTTAATGGTATCACATTTCAAGTAGCTGATAGTGACGTATCTATTTGCATAGGTGTTGCTCGTGCCAGACCGAGCATAGCAAACGCAATGTAGTAATCGATGAATAGAGGCGCGTTAAAATTAAATCCAAACAGTCATTAAAAGCGCTAAAAATGTCCAAGTTTACACAAACGAACACTTTACGCAAATAATATACCGTGATGATGAGGAAACAATAATTGTTGATAGTATTGAATGTTAGGCGTAGAAACTCTGGGAATAAAATGTGCGGTTTATGTTTTCCTTCAAGTGATGTTTGTCCTGTAATAATAATAGGAGTGGTTATTTTAGACGTTGCCTGTAAATCATAACAATGGCATTTTGAGGTGTATTTATTAAACATAACTCTGTTGTCTATGTTCTATTTGATTATGCTTTCAAAATTACTGTGATAGACATTTACTTTATAATAGTTATTTTGTATTGATAGAAAATATTAAAACAAAAGTGTATTACATGTTTCTAGCTGTAATACGCAGCGAATAATTATTTATCGTCTTAAATGTAAGCTTTTATTACGTTCATAATGGATAACCTTTATCAATTATCAATTCAGTACACTTATTGTAGTAGACATTAGTGTTTATATTCATTTATAGCTTAAACTAAATGATATCTAAATTACAAGTTGTTTACAAATGGATATGATAAATGATGAAACAATTTAAAAAAGAGAGATAATTTTCAATGTAAACATAAATCTGGTTAAAACTGGATACAATATATTAAGGATACTTCGCCTTTGATAAATGTTTGTGTACAAGTAAACTGTGAAAGTCACCAATTTGATCAAAGTATTCTTAACGAAGAATGTTTAAAATACACTCATATTATTTACGAAGTAGTTATAAATAGAGATAGATCAACGTCTGCATTAAATATATTTAATACTTTGTATCGTTGCTTCATGATGGAATTGTACATCATTTCTATTTAGAGAAAAACACATTTTTAATTTTCTAATTCCAGTATATTATTATGAATTTTAAAATACAGAATAATGTTGTAATTTAAAATTCATAATCTAAATAGAAATGCCTGCATTAAAGTTACAAAATCTACTATGGTTTTGAGTCTAATCTCTATTTAAATATAGAACTAGAAATATTTTCTATTTTAGTTAAAAAAAAAATAATATAAATTTTGAAATTTTGTATTCATCAAAGTGAAACGTTTATTTTTTATCATTATTTAAAATTAGAAAAACATTAATTGTATTTATAAGTAAAATAGTTGCTAAACAGGAAACGGGCTAGGTCAACGCAACAAAAAAGCAAACGATAGCGGAGAAAATTGGAATTCTAGAATAACGTATTCGTGCCACGCAAATCGTGTATGTATCATAAAGCAATAATGCGTGTTTACTTGCGATGAAAGCACATCGGCTGTCCTCGCCGACCCGCGACCCGTTGATAGCCCGACCGGTGGGGTCGGACGGAGCACATGGTTGAAGATCATTGCATATAGATAACGGGCCGGTGCGTCTTCGTCTACGGCTCTTTGATGCAGGTTGAGGATATTAGGCACGTGTAAGACAGTGACCAATTTTGTTTAACGTTACCTTTTGTTGACAGTTGACGTCAGTACCCTATAATTTATAGACACTAAAATAAACTAGCACAAAAGTCAGTTTTGTATATAGCAACGGACTAATTGCAATGTCGTCAATCAAGCAATAACATATGATAGACGTATAAAGCTGTTAATCTTATTTCATAATTTCTGTTTTAAGAATCTTAACCTTATATAATGTAAATATTCAATAAGAAAATGATTAAAGAGTTCAATCACGCGAACTGATTCTCACAAGGTAACGTATTGGGACCGCCTCTCTAAATCATGTATAAAAACATCGCTATCTGCAGGTCGGCCATGTCAATAATTGAACTTATTTTTATCAATGTGTATGTAACGGTTATCTTCGGGCTTGACACTGCCCGATAACCCAACAAACAAATGGAGTCACGTCCACTATAACATCGATCACGTAAATGAAACACATATTAAATTCAAAATATATGAACAAATTTATTGTTAACTAATGCACGATCAACAAAAAAAAGGAATTACATATCTTATTTAAATTACATTGATGATAACGCTTTGAATTTTCTTGTAAACTTTTTCAGACGTCCATATTCTAACTTATTACAGAGTTTTTATCTATTCATATTTGATGTTTTCCCACGTTATACGATGTTGTCTTTATGAACGCGCCCTAAATTTAATTAACAACAATAGTTTAATTTAGCGGTTCTTATTATTTTCTAAGTAGGTGGTAATATTTTTCACTATCGTTTAGATATAGATGAGGTACCATTATATTCTGCCAAAAAAGCTGTGGCATGAAAACTTGTACATTTAAAAATAAAAAATTCGCTCATGACAGTAGTAAACTGAAATGTATAAGTAATAATCTAGCTTGATACAGTTGGCAGGGGACAGATTAAAACGAATATCATTTATTTGTATAGTTATCATATCCATTTTGAGAGATTAATCTTATACGATTATTTGTTTTCGGATTAGTGATAAGATATGCCGTAATTGGCTTATTTTCGATGACAGCGTGTTCCCTACACACGGTTAGATACAGATCGTCGTGTTATGTGTTATCGCCTGATAAATTGTGATATTCCAGATAGCCACCGATATGGGAAATACTTTTAGTAAATTCGAACCCATAAATTTTATAGTATCTCATTATCTTTATAATGATTGTGATAGTCGAGGTGCTGTAGTGAGTCAGATTTTTTTGGTGCAAGTGCAAATTGCTATTGTAAATTATTGTAATGAACTTAATTTATATGCTGTTGAAAAACACTTTGAATATTAAGACGTAGATAAGATTAACAGATTATTGATTATGTTTATTGGATTTCTGCGTCTACTTCCATTGAGATAAGACCGAATCGAAACGAATGATTTTAGACCAAACATATCAAAATCATCTGTATCAGGTACCTTAAATAATAACAAAGTATTCCATAAGTTTTCTGCAACTGCATTAATACATGTATGAATGACATACAATTCTTAGAACTTAAAGTCTTTGTCTATTTACAGATGCGTGGCGTGCCGCCCCACGAGCGGGTGTACACCCTTCGCACGCGTCCTCCTTCCCTCCTCCCTCCCTCCCCCTTGAGCCTCGCCTCCTCTGGGGACAAGGCTGCGCACGCGCACTCCCCCTCCCTCGAGCGGCCTCCCAGTCGGAGCACGGCGAGCTTCGTGTGCTATGTGTGCGGGGTGCCGGCGCCCAGTTCGCAACTGCGGTTGCTGTACTGCTGCCCCAACCCGGAGAGGGAGCCCTACTATCCGTTTATATGCTCGCTGAAGGCGCATCCCGATGCGAGCCCTATAAGTCCACAGGGTGAGTTGATAACGTTTAAAATTGAGCTTTAGTAGTATCGCCTAAGGCAACTAAAGGACAATAGTGGGAGAAAAACGTAGAGTATTAAGTTGCTTTTATAAATATTTTGGATAAAGTTTAGCACAAAATCAAGTATTAGTCAAAGTGCTAGATTGTATTTCGCTAGTCGTTTCAATGTTTATAGGCTTGATTCAGCCACACGAAATTTTTTTGTTGTGTTACAAATTTTATTTATTTTATTATTATTTATTATTATACAATTTCATTAACAAACAATTCTTGGTCGGTACGTCGGTATCTGCGGTAGTCGTCAGACTGTGCTACAGATGCCAGCGCCCTCCCCTCATTACTGATTAAACTTAGAAATGCTTAGAAACAATCGAAAACTTTTATTAATTCACATATTTATGAAAGTTTTCCTCCATTGCAGGTATGGTGCAAATATGTGCGTCATGCTATAAGAGCATCCCGCACAAATACCCCGCATACAGCGAAAATGGTGAACAAAATGCGCATGCAAATAATAATATTAGGTGAGTTTGTAATAAGCATGGAAGAAAATTAGAGGACATTTCATATAATTTTGACTTGCAATAGAATAAAAATACAGAGGTCCTGAGTCTGATCCTTGGTGACCAAAAGGGTCTTAAATTTATTGATAACTTATTGTGCCACGCTTGCTTGATAAAATATTTTTCTTTCTTCGTAATGTATACTGTTTTAAAACATTCCGTATTAATAGCACCACTGAAAAACATTGTCGCCATTTTATTTTATGTTTATTTAGGAATGTTTAGATAGTTTTACCCTTCTCTAGGGCAATAGGTAAACTATCAACGAGGTTGTTAGTTTTTCGAAATAATTTCGTTATGAGATTATTTTAAAAATGTATTAATAAAATCTCGTTTTCCCTATTGGGCTATATGTATGTGACGTTTCAAAACAGCGTATAAAAAAGCAACTTTGAAACATAAACGAATTCGATGTGCCCGGTGCAGGTTTAAGCCGTACGAGATGAAGAGCTCGAGCGGCGCCA